>VDFB02271358.1:792700340-792737775 GCA_007258455.2 Sequoia sempervirens
CTCCCACTCTCCCACACTCTCTCCCACTCTCTCCCACTCCCACCCTCTCTCACCCTCTCTCCCACTCTCTCCCACAAGCATACATACATACATACAAGCATGCATGCATACATACATACATGACACACCAGCATACATATACATACAAACATATCAACAAACATTCAATAAAGTGGCATTTAACTAAAGGAAGACATAAGACAAGTGCATTATGTGTTGCTAGACATGTTCCCCAGAGAAGCAAAAAATGTCAAAACTAACACATAACACACTCACGTTATAATTTTCTTTGGGAATCCCTGAGCCTTAACTTTGGTATTTTCCTTAGAATACCAACCCAAAGGCTTGGAGGGCATTCCAAACAACTAGAGATGTGTTTTTGTAAATTCTACAATTTTTCACATAATCGGGTTCGTGCTCACCGTCAGGATTGCATCTGGTTCAATATCGACAAAATCAAACACATGGGTAATGTTAGGTTCTCTCCTAGCTTTCCAACAATGTCATTTTTTTCACTTTCTGACAATGTTAAGCCTTTCATCCATAATTTCTTTTGTTTGTATGTCTATTTTTTGTAAAAAAGTAGTGTTTGGTTTTTTTGTTATAAATTAACCGTTCATTGAAATTTCAAATAAATTACATTTTTAGAAACTAGACTCCATTCTAAAAAAAATTTAAAAATAAAATAAAATAAAAATTTATTACTTTCCAAAATTTGTAGGGGGAGCACGGCCAAAATTCTGAGTTTTAGGAAGTGCCCACTTAGAAAATTAGTAAAAAATCAAATATTCATTAAAAAATTATCAAAAAAATTGTGCATCAACTAGATACTGTTAGCTAACTTTTGACCATAGATATTTTAAAAAATACTACAAAAAATTTCACTGTGTTAGGGTCGTACAAGAGTTGCTATGTTATGTTTTTCTGACAAAAACAACAACAATTTGTGTACATCCCTCTTTTGAACCCCTTAATCTCAACCATTTTCAAAATAAATTAGTAGTTTAGAAATTATACTCGGAGCACTTTGATCCTTGTTTTTGTTCCATGTGAAAATTTTGAGTGTAGCTATCCTCAGTTTCACGTCCAAGGTCAGTATTTCCTGATTTAAGAAAGAAAAAAAAAAGTGGCCACTTAAGCGAACTTTTTGGGAACCATCTTGGTGCACTTACGCATTAAATAATATTGTAATTACCAAAATATAAATACTAAATATTATAAACATTATAATATATTAATACATAATAAATCAATATAAAAGATTTTAACACATTGAAATAAAATAATAATATATTGACAATTTATCGTTATTATACTTTAATGATTAAAATATGAAATATTAAAATACATATCACGCACATCAAATAATAAAATGAATATCATTGAGATATCTTTATAATTATAATTATTAGTAATAACATTATCCAACATATATAACTTTCTTTATGATTATATGACAACATTATGATTACAAATATATATTATCCTGTTCATGTCAAATGATAAAATATACATGATAATTATAAAATCCAATAAACATAATTTAGATTATTTTATTTTGTTTATGAGTTTAATAAATAATAAAAACTAGAGACTTAAGAAACAACAATCAAAGGTCAGTGGTTACCAAACACATAAATTAGTCAACAATATTTACCAAGTGATGGATCAAAACCATTGGCCACGTCTTTTCCCAAAGGTAGAGAATAAGAAAGGTCATGTCCCCCCATCACCACAACAAGTATTTAAGGGGATAGTTCAAAAATAAAATAAAAGGGGATTTTTATGGAGGAAGAAAAGAGAGAAAGAATATAAAGATATATTATGAAAAAAAGGGAAACAAAAGATTACTTATAGAAGGCATATTTAGATTTATAGTGAGTGTAGTATGCTCCCTTATAGTGATTGTATGTTTGAGCCATTGATGGTTATTATTCTATCATAGCTATTATATTTTTTTTATTTATAATTATTTTTGTGGTAGACCTTATCATCATTATGGCCTGCAATTGTATATATATATTCATGATTGTGCAATAATGATGCTTGTAGTAATTATTGAGCCTTATAATTAATTACAATCTAAATATAAAAATGAATAGATTATTATTTTTTATATATTTTTATCCTATGATCAATCAAATATAAGATTGAAGGAAAGTGATTAAGGAATAAAGAGTCATTGGAAGAAACAACTGATCAGGTGATGTACCCACTTAGCAATAATATTTAGCATATTTTGAATATAAGAAACAAATATTACTAATTTGATTATTGGTGTAATGCTTTCTTTAGTATTAACATGATAATAATGATGTTGATATTGACTTAAAGAACCAGTAATAAATGCAAATGTATTTGATTGCTAAAAGATTATGTTCTATGTGTTTGTAAGCTTGTTGGGAGGAAGGGTGTGAGGGAAGTGGTGCCTAAAAATGCCACTCAAGTCTGACCCTAAAACCAAAGGCAGGGATGGGCCTTGGAGGGGTGGAAATTCCACTCATAGTTCGCCTAGTCCCAAGGCATGGTTGGGCCATGGAGGGGTGGGGGTCCCACTCAAGATCCACCAGGACCATGGAGGGGGTGGTAGGCCTAGGCTACATATATGCTCCCTCAACTATCGTGAATAAGTTAAGTTTCTTTCAAGGTATTGATGTGGGTAGAGAAAGTAGGTACAAGTGTTTCCACTAAGCATGCCACTCCAAGGGTGGAGTAGTCTTGGTCGGATGTTCCTGCCACTTGGGGCCAAGAGGTGGGTAGTCTTGGTCAGATGCTTATGTTCTTGGGCTTAGATGGATAGCTTCAAGTGGAGCTACCCATGCCACTCCTCCCATGTCTTCATTATTACTTTTGTGATTATGTTTATATTTTGGATATCTAGGTATTAATGCTAACAGTGATATGTTTTTGTGGAAATGTTGTTAATATGGTGCATGCAGATGTCAATCCAAGATTACTTCATTGAAAAAAAACATTCAATTGAAAAGAAGAAACCCTAAACCTAATCAACAAGAAAATTCTAGGGATAAGTCGAGTAAGGGACATTACACTCCTTGAATCTTCTCAATGATGTGAAAAATTCAATCTTGGAATGTGTGTGGATTGACCCTCCCCGCACATAAATACAAGGTCAAGCAAAATTTCCAGAATAATCAAATTGATGTCCTTATGCTTTAGGAACTCAAACATGGAGAGACTCGCCTTGATGCTACTCTTGCCTCAATTTGGCCCAAGGATTATTTTGTGCACACCAACCATACTGATGGTGGAGGTGATGTGGTGTTGGGCTTAGCACCTTGGTTGGCTAATCATCTTGTGGCCTTTGGCTCAGATCCTAGTGGTCATCATTTTTGGGCCACCACCCTTATCAAGGACTTGCTTATGGGATTTTAATCCATATATGCTCCTAACTCTTCTTCAAAGACAATCATCCTTTGGGATTGGCTTCATTCTTCTCTTCCCAGTGTTGAGTGGGTTTTGAGGGTTGATTTTAACATGGTGGAATAGCCTTCTAATTGTTATTGGGACTCTTTTGCTTGTTTGTCTAACCTTGAGTTTGAAGCTTGGTCCTTAGCTCGGAACTCCCTCGGTGTGCATGATCCACTTCTTGGAAAATTCAACCTCCAAATGTCGCAATAGTACACTTGGAGCAACTGTTGAGAAGGGCCCTTAAGGAAATTGATTAAGTTGGATCATTTCTATATTTCTCCTAGCTACCCCATCCTTGCATTACATGCTTGTCTCCTTGTTTCTGTTGACCTCTCTGCCACTCTTTCATTCTCTGATCCCATCCCCATCTCCAACAACCTTCCTTACAATATGAATGTTACTCATCTCAAGAACCAAGATTGTATTGATGGTATCCTTGCTACTTGAAATTTTGAACCAAAACCTCAATAAGGCAGTTGGATAAAATGATGGGAAAAAACAATAGCTAGATACACCTCTTTCCTTTGTGACTATGGTAGAAGAGTAGTAGCTAAATGTCACAAACTTGAGAAAAACCTCAAAGGGAAGCTAGAGCATGGTCACACTCACCTAGTTTGCAATCCCCATGATAGCACTTTGTAGTAATATGTGGTCAATGCTGAAAACCAGCTTCGTAAGATGTTTGTTTACCTAAAGGAGTGCAAATTAGAGCTGAATTACAATGGATTAAAGATGGTGATCAAGGCTCATTTTTTTTTTCTAATATCTTCAACATAAGCATAAAATTATCAAACATCAAACATTGATTGTAGGACATAATAACCTAGCCAAAATAACCC
This sequence comes from Sequoia sempervirens, assembly GCA_007258455.2. Classification (NCBI taxonomy): domain Eukaryota; kingdom Viridiplantae; phylum Streptophyta; class Pinopsida; order Cupressales; family Cupressaceae; genus Sequoia; species Sequoia sempervirens. The sequence continues at coordinate 792,704,609 of VDFB02271358.1, forward strand.
TTGATAGAATAACCTGGTCACAATAACCTAAGGACAAAATAACCCAGGCTCATAGTAACCCAAGCCAAAATAACACATGGTCAGAATAACCCATGGGATGAATATCCCCGTAACAATATAGAGAAAGGAAAACAAAATTTATAAGTTTCTATCCATGGGTTATTTTTACCACAGGTTATTCTATCCATGGATTATTATGACCCTAGGTTATTGTGTCCTTGGGTAATTATGACAGGGTTATTGTGTCCAGGGTTGTTTTGGTCAGGTTATTATGTTTGGATACCTCAAACATTAGATCTGCAACATGCTAGGAGAAGGGAAGGAAGAAAATGAAAGCCAAAGGTTGGTAGAAAGATGAAAGAGTGTGAAGGAAAGGAAGATGTCATGGATCGGGGACTAGGGAGGAGAATTAAGTCTTATCAAAAAATAATTTGGGAGAAATGAGGGAGACATGATCACCGAAGGAAAAAAGTATCATTGGTTTCAAAATTGGTTTTGAAACCTCTATTGGAGCTCTCAAAAGTTATTTTGAAATGCGTGTGAAAATTCAACAGAGTTCTTGCAACCTTTCAAAATTCCAAAAAAGCTCTTTTTTTATTAAAGAAAATAAAGTGTTCTTATTTTTCATGCATCGGTTCGTAAGCCTACTTTCAAAAAAAAATTAGGGCCCAAAAAATTTTCTAGAACCATGTCAAAGTTCGAATAGGTTCTCAAAACCTTTCAATGTTCCAAAAAACTTTGAGAATTGTAGTTTCATTATGAGGTTCCAAAACCATTTTTAGACCCTGACAAGGTTTTGAAAACTATTAAAATATTTGATTGATGATTGGAAGAAATACTTAAACCTTATCATAAAGATAAGAAAACTAATAGAAGAAAAAATTGATTCTTGAAGATCAAAGATAAGATATCAGATTGTATACTTTGAGTCTTGGCAACGCATATACTATAAATACGTGAACCCTAAATTTCTTACTAAGTTCACATAATAGTCACCATGGAATAGGCTTATAGGTGTTTATTAAGTAGATAAAGAAATAGATTCGCATAGGTCCATAAGGAAAAAATGTGTTTATGTCTATTAAAATGTATTCCTTCAATATTTCATACTGCACATGCAATTTTGATCCATCATGCATAATCCACTAAAAATATAGCAAGAAAGAGTTGTCTCCAGATTTAGCACAAGATTGTATTCCAGAATTGTGCAAGATGGTAGGACATAAACCTTCATAGCTCTTTGAGTGTATCAATTATGGCTCATAGAGGGTCTTGAATGTTTAACAAAACTAAACAGTCTATATAGGAATGGTTTAAACCAAACATAAACTAACATGGATAAATAAAATGGATAATTAAAATAAAAGAATAATCATTTTATCATTCTAAACTAATGCTTAATGCATTCCAATTAACTATAGAGACATCCAATTATAAAGTGGTCTCTTATTAACTATATCTTCTTATGAGATACAATGCATTGACAACCCTTACAAATAATGACATACACCAATTTATTTTCTATAGAACAAGTAGCTTAAATATTAAGCAATGGTGTATTAGAGGAGCTTGCATATATAGAATTAATAGGTTCCCCTTAAAAAAAATTATGATATAGGCACATGAGATAAACCAACTCTATAGTAAGATATTTTAGCTTAGGCATAAATAACCTCAATAAAAAACCATTAAAGCGCCTACAGCAGCAATGAAAATATTTTCGGTCTCAAGGTTTATTACATGAAATAGGGGAAGAAAATCCTTAATAATTCAAGTCACTAGCTTGCAAGTAATCTTCTTTGTTAGTTGTTATGCTTTATTCATGTGTGGAATAGGTACCCTTTTTAAATAAGATTTGACACAACTCGCACATTTCAAAAAGCATAAGCATTAGTCATCTTATCTTTACTCAGATTGAATCTTGCACATAACTCCATACTGGCTGATTTGACCTATCACATATTTGCTAGGTCATTAGTAGCAGAACAAATAACCTTCAGCCTTCTCCAATATTTCAAATACTTGCATGCATATTTGCCCTCTTTTGTGTCTATATGTCACAACATACGGCACTTTGTCCTTCAAAAATTTATGGACCCAGTCACCTATAAGAGGCGGTCATCAACATCCATCAGACTCAGCTGTTAACAGGATCCTCATTTATCCACGGAGATGGCGATGGCATGGGGCCTTCCACATCAATATTGATTAAAATTTAATAATTTGACTAGAACATGACAATCTAGCGCATATTATATGTGATTTTAATCTACACAGAGACCTTGATGTACTAGAGCCCTCCTTACATTACAATAGGCTTTTAATTCATAAAAAAAAAAAGAAGATGAACAGAGAAAATCTCCCTCTTTACACTACAATAAGAAGGCCCTACAGAAAGATTTATAGAGCTTATGCTTGCATATATTTTACTGCAATTCTGGGTCTCATATACTATCGCATGGTGTATATGCCAAGTGAAGGATTTGTTCCTTGGATTTTGGCATTTAGTTCAGAACTAGGCTTCGCAATCATTTGGGTATTAGATCAGGCCTTCAGATGGCAGCCTGTTAATAGATATACTTTCCCAGAAAGACTATCCGAGAGGTAAGACATGTAGAAAAGTGTTATGTATTTTTTACTTTATTTTTATAATTTTTGGAAATCTGTGAGTTAGTTTAAATACTTTTCAATTAGATTTTCACACCACATTCTATGATCTGTATGACAGATCATAGAATGTGATCCAAAATATTAACGAACAAAATATTGACATAAACTGTAAAAAGTTCATTATCTCTGAGATAAATTTTATTGCTTTACGAATGGTCAGATTTGAGGAGGAGTTACCACCTGTCGATATTTTTATATGCACTGCCGATCCAGTTAAAGAACCTCCAATCAGTGTTGTAAACACTGTGTTATCCACTCTTTCTTTTGATTATCCTGTAGAAAAACTCTCGTGTTATGTATCGGATGATGCAGGATCGATTCTCACATTTTACGCTTTGTTTGAAGCTTCACGCTTCGCAAAAAATTGGGTTCCTTTTTGCCACAAGTATTCCATTCAACAGAGGTGCCCAGATGCATATTTTTCTCAAATTTGTGACGAGGAAACTGAGAATTTTTCTTTCAGGAAAGAACGGGAGAATGTCAAGGTGAGGGTAGAGTAAGTAGATTGATCAATTTGTTCTAGAAGCTATGTATCCTCATATATAATGCTCTGATTTGTTCTAGAAACTGTACGAGGACATGGAGTACTGTATCAATAGCACTATGGAGAGAGGAGTCGTTCCAGAAGACAAATTGAAAGAGCACAACGGCTTCAAAGAATGGTTCGTTGGAAGCAATTCGCGAGAGCATCCAAGTATTGTTCAGGTCATAAAATTTATTCTTCGTGTAGAAAAATAAATTGTAAAGAATACCTTATTCTTAAGTCTATTCATTATTAGTACAGATTTTACTAAAGAATGAAGAGGAGATGGACGTAGAGGGGCATGGTTTGCCGAATCTGGTATATGTTGCACGTGAAAAGCTGCCAGGATATCCACATCATTTCAAGGCTGGTGCTCTCAACGCTTTGGTAATGCACGAATTTCTGTCTTTTTTCTTTGAATATTCAATACTTTGAACCAACGTGCTGTTGGGTTCTGTAATTTTGTTTGTTTACTTCTCTGTTAAGTTTTGACACAGATTTATTTTTAAAATTTTGGTGGGATATGATCCCTGTTTCTTAAGAGCATTTAACAAAGATTTGATTCTAATAATTGTTTTCCTAAATCACCCTCTTTCACTAGGAGACGAAGAACTGTTTATAAATTTTCTATTCCTCAGCCCTCTTTTATTTGTATTTGTAAATCCTCTACTGTTGTTTGTGGTTAAAGAGATTACCTTATTTAAGGCTACTTAGATAGCCCACTCTCTGAATGGTAATATTTAGTGAACTCTTAAACATGGCTTCCAAGATAGCCACTTTTTTTGGATGACAATTGGCAATAATTTTTGGGCAATGATAAAGATTACACATTTTGTATGTTTCCTGTAGATATAAAATTTTCACAGTCTGATATTAGTACAAGATGTTTCTTGATTTAGCTGTGTACGTTTTTGTAAAATTCCACGTTATTTATTATTAAAACATAAAGAATTTTATTAATCATTTCATGCAAGTCTTTAATATCACCTTGTAGATTAGATTTTTTTTAAAAATTCATCGTTATTTTAAATCAAGCTCCTTTGAAACATTAAAAAGTAATTAATAAATTCATGCAAGCCTGAACTTCGCCGATTCAAAATCTAATGAATATCTAATATTTTTTCATCAATTTTATTCTAATGACTGTGTTTGACAGATCAGAGTTTCTGCTTTAATGAGCAATGCTCCATTTATTCTTACCCTGGACTGCGATATGTACGCTAATAACTGCCAGGCAATTCGCGAAATGTTATGTTTTTTCATGGACCCGCAGACAGGGCACCAGTTTGGATATGTCCAGGTTCCCCAAAGATTTAAGGGCGTTACAAAGAATGATCTCTATGCTAATAAGCTCACAAGGATAACTCAGGTGAGCATTCGTATATGCAAATCCAATAATCATTAAATCTTTGTATGCAATTCTATTTAATCATCATGTATGTTTCCAATTTTAATAAAAAACATTTGAAAATAAAATAATTTGTTCAATCAATTGTTCACCATGTTTCCCCTGATTAAAAAAAAAATTATGGACATGAAGTTTCTTCCCCAGTTTGGCTTCAAGGCTAAGGAATCCATTTTGTCAACCAATTTATAAACATATTTAGATGAGATAATCTGAGGCTTGACACTTTTGTGCACCTTAAATAATATTCAAGGAAAATGAATGAATGTGATCTAAAACATTAATATTCAAATACATAATATAACAAATATTTTTCATTAGAATTATGAATGACATAGAAAAAATATTTGACATAACTCAAACCTTTTAAATGAAATCAATTGAATTACAACTGCCACATATTATGTGCTGCATGGTGATGAAACACCAACGGTCTCTGCTACTTTCTGTGCTCCTCAAGGAACTGTAACCTTTATTAGGCATGTGTCCAAAGTGAGTGATTATACCATCTAGTTTCCTTCAAACTACATCCTGTTAATCTATAAATATAATTAATTGTTAATTAGTCAATATTATTTTTATTATTAATGTTTTGCAGCAAATTTTATTTTTATTATTAACGATTTTGATTTTTTTTTCTTGTTTTCATATTATGATGATAAATCATGAAATTTGTTCCAAAAAATTTATACAGAAAAAATCTAGACTGAAAATTTCATGATTGTAATTATTTGTTATTTAATTACTCTTCATTTTTTGAAAGCCACAAATCAGTCTGAAATCAAAATATTGTAAATTATTTATAAAATTTGTTCAAAATTTGACGAAAACTCAAATTGGATAAGAAAAATAGACTCCCTGGTTTCCCTTATTAGAGCTATATTTCTATTTATCATTTCTTTAAACCGGGCAGGTCCTCTTTTCTTGGAGAATTATTAAATTAACTCATGGGTTATTAGCCGCAATTACAAATGATGGGTCTGGTCTTTTCTTTTTTCTTTGTTTCAGATACCATGTCAAGGACTGGATGGAATTGAAGGACCATTATATGTGGGCACCGGATGTATTCACCGCAGGGATGCGCTTTGCCCAAGCAACCAGCAACATAATCATTGGAAGAACTCAGGCAACATGGTAGAAGATGCAAAAGAGCTTTGTAAGTGCACATACGAGCAGAACACCCTCTGGGGAACCAAGGTAATTTCATTTTATTTTTCAAAGTTTTAATGGGAAATTCATGTGAATCATCTAATTCTAATCCAATTTTTTTGGGCAATCTTTTAGACTGGCATACTGTATGACTGTGCAGTGGAGGACATAATAACCGGCTTTGCCATACAATGCAGAGGCTGGAAATCCGCTCTCTGCATTCCCACACGAGACACTTTTGTGGGATGTCCAACAGTCAATCTGAACGATACATTGATTCAACAAAAGAGATGGACCGCAGGTCTTTTGGAGATTTTTGTTAGCAAATTTGGCCCATCATTCCATGGCAAAAGCATAGCACACAGAATGGGTTATACTTCTTACTGCCTCTGGGGTCCATCATCATTACACATGCTCTGCTATGGTTCTCTCCCCGCCTTATGTTTGGTCAGCGGCAAATCAATATTTCCTAGGGTAAATCAAAATTTGTTTTTTTTTACCATGTTTTGTATACTCTTCCTATCGATCAACTTCCCTTATATTCTTTCATAAAAGGTAATCTACTGATTACTATATGTAACTGTGTTTATTAGGTTCGGGATCCATGGATCCTCCTGTTTGTATTTTTATCAGTGTGTGCATATGCTTACAGTGCCATTGAATTTATATACGTGGGGGGTGGTTCGTTGAAACGATGGTGGAACGAGCAAAGGATGTGGATGATAAAAGGTGTGTCATCGTATCTGTTTGGACTGATTCAAGTCCTCAGCAAGTTAGTGGGTATTTCTAAAGTGGGTTTCGAGGTAACAAGCAAAGTATCGGACAGTGAAGCAGAAAAAAGATATGAGGCAGAAATTTTTGAGTTTGGGGTGGCCTCTACACTATTCATCCCTCCCTCTACACTGGCAATGATCAACTTAGTAGCATTGCTCAATGGAATAGTACAATTGGGCGTGGCAGGGTATGAGGCATTTGAGATTATGTTTGTGCAGTTAATGTTATCGGGCTTCCTGGTTATAAATAGCTTTCCGATATTGGAAGGGATGTGGGTGAGGAAGGACAAAGGGCGAATGCCCACATCCATTACTATTTCCTCCTCTGTTCTGGCATTGTGCGCGTGGTGGATTGTTTCAATCGTGGCATCATCACCTCAGAAGTTCTAGAGTCATCTTTTAAGACAAAAGGTTATTATTATTATTATGTTGCTTCGGACCTCTTGATGTATGATAACCTAAGAAGTTAGAGTCATCTTTTAAGACAAAGGTTAGGACCTCTTTATGTATGGGTTAAGCTAGATGATTAAGACTTCTTCTTGTTTTCACTTGTTTGTTTTTATTATTCTGGATTCTTCTTCTCATTTTTTTGAAACATGTGTAATATAATATTTTGATTAGTAATAAAGACATTTATTAAAGACACTTATTTCTTAAAAAATTAATTATAGTATAAATGGTCTTGTTGTTGTCTTTATAGATAAAGGAAAGTAGTTTCTTATTCAATTTATAATAATAAAAATAAATGGTAGTTATCTATAATTTTGTATATTAAACTATCTATTTTTAAATTTATTTTACTATTTTTGATGTGAGTTGTTATGATTTTTATTTTTGTTTTAGATTCTGTTTGGGAAGGTGGTAGTTATCTATAAGTTTAGATATTAAATTATGTATTTTTAAAATTTATTTTAATATTTTTGATGTGAGTTGTTTTGGTTTTTATTTTAATATAGATTTTATTTTGGGATCTTATTTTTAATTTGTTAGCTTGAATGTGACTTATTTTAGTTAGTTGTCCGACAAATAATTATATTGTATTGTTTATTTAGGTATTAACAATAATTTTGCAATATGAATTAGATTTATATAAACAATAGTTTGATAAATGAAATTATGACGAAGATGACTATAACAGATTTATTTTATTTTATTGATCTTAGTTGGTCAATGATGGATGTTGTTTTTCTGTTTAAACTTGAAAATTATTATTTAGTATCCAATTAGCATTATTGTAACTATCACATATTTGTTTAGAAAATCTTCTTTGAACCTTAACAAGGATAAACCCATTGATTTAACCTAGGATGCTTTGTCTTGGTGTAGATTTGACTAGTACCCTTTTTCTTTGTAATTCCTATGCACCTACAAGTTTGTATAACATAATGCTAGAAAGAACCTAGCAAAAATTATATTTGTGCACAAAATGGAGACATAAAGTTGTTTAGAAAATCTTCTTTGAACCTTAACAAGGATAAACCCATTGATATATCCTAGGATGCTTTGTCTTGGTGTAGATTTGACCTCTACCCATTTTCTTTGTAATTCCTATGCACCTAAAAGTTTGTATAACATAATGCTAAAAAGAACCTAGCAAAAATTGTATTGGTGTATAAAAGAGAGACATAAAGCTTTATCGATAACAAATTAGTGCCTTTTGTTAATGTACATAATTGGATCTTAGATTAATATGTAGAGTGATATCTAATTGTAGATACATTATGGACTAATAACTTAGGACCATTCTAAAATAAAAGATCCTAACAAATCAAGTCAAAATAATTTTTCGATCAACTAATGATTAATGATCCATTTTTTTGAATGGGTCAAAGTACAAAATAAGAATCTATCATTTGAATTGGGATGAATAGGTTATACTCTCTACTTGTTCTGGTCTTATCCATTGATGTTCTTGTAAAACTAGAAGACTAATTTTTATGTCTTGTTCATTATTGACAATAGCATAGAAGTATTATGAATCCTCAAGTGTCTCATTCTGAGAGGCTACATTTTTTGTAAGCTATAGCAGCTTTGAAAAGTTCTAATGTTGTAATTAGTGATTTAAATTGGATGAGAAAACAATCACATTTGTAAGAGTGATGAATTCAATAAGAAAAAATTATCATGAAAGCTCAAATATAAGAACCCTAGAGCTTACCAGTCATTACATCCTCGAGCTGCATAACCATATGTGCCTATCACACGAGTGGAAATATGAGCCTGGTCTCCCTTAGGACCATCTTTTGCAAGTCCAAAACCTGAAAGCTTGGTTGTATAATCCTTAAAAAATAAAAGTGAGCATCTAAACAGTTGCGAGGAAGCATAATAAGGTGTCAAACATGCTATTGATTGGATGGCTCTGCTACCATGTGGGTATCTTATTCACCTACTTCTCTAGCCAATCTTAAACATTAGAATTGCTTTTAATTTTTTCTTTCTACTCACTTTTGATTGGCCACATGATTATTTTCTTCAAATCTCTAAACAAAAAAGCCAAAAAAGTTGGGAATCGTTGGACCGTCTCAAACATTACAAGTGACTTTATTTCTTTTTTCTACTTGCTTCTAATTGATGACACTTTTAAATTTATAAATGATAAAAGCCAAAACTCCAAGAAAAATAACGAAAAACAACACTTTAATAGCAAAATTCAATAGCACCATAGGTTAAAATATTTTAACGCGTTCCCCATAAAGATTTAATTTGAAAAATTTCCTACCGACTACATTAGTCTCCGCCTATAAGGCAGGGACTAATAAGAGTTCTTTTCCATGCTATTACACTATTTAAATTCTCTCATATTAGCAACAAGCGGATATATTTAACTATCATAGTAGAACGAGTAAATAAAACATACTCAGTTCTTAGAGAGTCAAATGCCAACCCCCTTCCCTCCACCCTTTCAATCATTTAATTAAGTGAATCTTATATCCTTTTAGATTCAGTTGATTAATGCTATCATTTGTTGGCTTTTTTTCTTTTTAAATATAGGGAAAAATAAAACACATAGCTAAAAAACTTAAAACAAATAATTTAAAGTTTGTTATGAATATTTTAATAATATTGTAATTATATGAGTACTTTAAATTTTCAATAAAATTATTGTAAGAATATTTATAAAAAATAAGAAAATTTGTATTAACAATTCAAACAAATATATATAATAAATTTTCATATATTTTATTGAGTACAATTGATGAGGATGATGATATGTTGTTTGATTGGACCATCAATTAAAGTTAAAGTATTTTAAAAATCATATGTGAAAAATAAAAATTACCTCTTAAGATCATTTATTTATGAATTTGGATGGAATTGATTCCCCTCAATCTTTGACTTTGGATACAAAAAATATCAACATAAACTTGTACTCTCAGATAAAATAACAAAAATCTAAATGATACCTATAAGATCCTCTCATAATAAAATTTTACAAAATATAAAAACAAAATAATTCAAACAACCCAAATTCTTCGAGAATAAAACCCTAATCTTTAACAATTCACCAATAAATTCAGGGATGCCATTGAAAATCTTTCGGGCAGCTTTATACCTTCCGCTTTTACACAAGCCAATATAATGAAATATCTTAATAAATACTGTCTATTGCGCATATATTACTTTAATTTAATCTACCACAAATCTCTTCCTGACTTTCAAGCCCACTTCAAGAATTCGGTCAGAGGATGGCAGAATTTTCTTGACGCTCTCCCTCTCCATACATCTCTTAACCCATGCATCAAGCAATGGATATTCAGTCTCAAACGGTATCTTGAAATTCCCAATAGTTTCATAAGTATGAAACCATGATAGTAGGGGAATGAAGGCGATATCAAGGAACCCGATATTATTTCCACTGAAGAAAGGCAGGGATCCTCCTCCTGACATTTCTTTCAACGTACCTTCTAAAACTTGGAAATTCTCCAGCATGTCACGCTTGGCCTGCTCCTGATCCTCACCTTTCGATTTCACTATACGAAACCCTGAGTCAGAAAACTGCAAAAACAGAGAACGCATGCATTATTACTTTTCAATCCCCAGCTAGATAAGAATATGTTGATTTATTTAAATGCTCATGCCATCAACGGGGAAACCATTCATTACCTTCTTATCAATGAAGTCAGCCCAGAAGCGGGCAAGTGCACAGTCATATGGCGAAAACTTTTCGGAGCCCCACGTCTCATCAATGTACTGAAGAATGATGAGAGACTCGCATATGGGCTGGCCGTTGTGGATGAGGACAGGGATTCATTTGCACGAGGAGATCGCTCTTAATGGGCAGCGCCTCTATCTTGTACGCTGGATTCATTTGCACGAGGAGATCGCTCTTAATGGGCAGCGCCTCTTCTTGGTAGTCGTATTTGACGCCTCTCTCTTCCAGGGCAATCAAGGGGCGCATGCCGGACGGACTCATCCATGCGGTTAGCACCTTCACTTGCTCCATGTCAAATCATACACGCAACACGAAGTTCAGAGAATTGGTCTTATTCTTTTGGCCCGGGAGTGTAAATAGGCCTATATAGGAAAAACGATGTCGGCAACGTTGAGGATGTCGAGTGGCGTAGGGTCCAGCATACGATGTTCCCAATGCTCGCTGCTTAGCATTATACTGACGTCAACCCTTACGTAACAGCGTGCATGTCCCAGTCACGCCATTAATTGGGATATATATTAATTGAACGATGCGAGCCACGAAAATAGGGGAGAGTATTTGGTAGTTGAGTTCTCTAACTTCACGCTTTCCCAAATCTTATGCGGAAATTTCAAATCATTTTCAATTTTTTACAACTTATTTGACAAGTCCTTGCTTATAATTAAGGTTTGAAGATCATATCATCAAATATGATGTCACATCAATATGTTTTTTGTCAAGATGTCGAGAAAGACCTTTCTTTGAGACCGATTATTTTGTACTAAAAAAAGTTTTATCGATGCACTAATTTGACATCACATGATTTGATGTTTTTTAGATCTAAGGATACATTTAGTTCAATTATGGGTAGTCATCATCAACACTTACAACTTTAAAGTCACAACTATTGGTCTAATATTGTTAACAATATTGGGCACTAAATCAACAAATGCTATAACAACTATTGGAACATGCACAAGTATTGGGTTCTCTCCCCTAATTTAGGTTGTGCCAAACATCATTCAATATCCACTGGATTTTATATGATTTCAACTTATAGAACACAGATTTTTTATTCAGCTTTCCTATGATGCAACCTGACCAAGTGGTTAAGTGTACTGTCTAGAATTTACCTTTAATGTATTTATTAATCATCATAAAAAAATTATATAATTTTTTAAAAATATATTTACCTTTACTATATTTATTAATTATCATAAAAAAATTATATAATTTTTTTAAAATATATCATTTTCAATTATTTACTAATTTTCATGGACTATAGAAAAATTATACCTACTATTATTTATTCGTTTGAAAAAATACTATAAAAATAAACACGTGTCTCTCTCTCAATATCACACTAATTCAATTATAATTATTAGATTTATTTGATTTTGATGAATAAGTCCCACCAATAATTTTATTCTTCAATTGATAATCTTTCAAAGTATCTTGCTTCCCAAATAATTTCTCTAGATAAGTCTATATTTGGTTTAACGTAGTGTAAGACTGGATATAAAAAATAATATATAGGATTCATCACATCTATTATTATTGCTGTAAATATGTTTTTTTATCTTTCTAGTCATTTGTAGGTCCTGTTTAGTTGCTAAGTTTATTTAGCTTCTATTTGTTTTTTTCTATAAATCTTAGTTGTCTAGATAAGATCTTATCTTAGATAGTGATAAATGTATTAATTTAAAAGCTTATTTTTATAAATAACAATTAATTTATGATAGTTTCTTTGTATTTAATTTTTTACTTTTAAATTGATTTTACATATATACTTATTATGAAAAGTCTTTATATTAAACTAATATATTTAAATTTGCTATATTTGTACATAATAAAATATTTAGTACAATCTTTAAATTTATAATATTTCTTTACAAATATATATTAATTTTGAAAAAAAAAAAATGAATGTTTTCTTTTTTGAAATGTTTTCAATTTTTTTTTAAATATTGAATATTTTATGTTTTAAATATATTAATTTTAAAACATGTTTTAATATGTAATATTAAATTTAGGACATATCCTTTCATTTTCATTTTCTAAATTTAAATACAATAAATTAGAAACTTATTTGTATGTGTAATAAATTTAATATATTTGTTTTATAGATAAATTTTGAAAATAATTATTTTTTTCATTATTTATATTTATATTTCTGTTTTATAATTAAAAAAAACATTTTACAATAGCATCAAAAAAACATTTTTATTTTAATTTAACATATTTGTTTTATTCTCCATTTAAAGATTACTCGAAAAACAACCGAAAGAATGCCAGATGAGGAAAACCAGGAGGCTGCTTCAAAGATCTTGAAATACTCTATTTAAAGTTGTTTTCTTCACTCATTCAAACGGAAGAGAGCCAATAAAGAAATTAATAACACATAATTTTATGTCTGGACACGATTGTTGACCATAAAACGATGTCCCAGAAAAGTTGAAGACTGTCGACACAGGCTATTTATTTGCGACCGATAAATCTTAACCATACTGCCAGCCATTGTATTTATGCATCACAATTCGTCGTAAAAATGAAATTAAGGAATTTCCGACGAATTTCTATGAATAATTTCAATTAATGGAGACGTTGAAGAAATGGAACTTTATAAACTCCTACTTGCTAACGTTGTTAGAAAAGTATTTTTCCTCTCATTATGAAGACACTCTATTATTGATACGAAGAAGAAACAAACATCAATTATATTATATCATAAGGAGATTATGAGATCGTGCCCTATTATTTTCTATAGAAATGAATAGTTTTCCAGAGAAATCTGTAGTTGCAAATTTTGCAGCTTTAAAGGATAGGAAAAGTTGCATCATCGTGGTTGAGAAATCACTTGAATAATCGAATATAACCATATCTATGAAGTCAATTTAGGATGTCATTTGGTAATTCAGTAGAGAGAACTGATTCAATTGGGTAGTATTAACCAAAGCATACCCCACTAATAGGGGGGCCATGAAGTGAAGACGTATTGAGCTCCTCAGGGATTAGCAATTGAATTGTCCATGGAAGAATCATAAATTGAAACTATATAGTTCAATGCTCGTGATATTTTAATTTATTATGAGAACATGTTAGTAGTCAATGTTGTTTTTTTAGTAAAGGAGAAATATATTAGTAGAGTAAAGAAAAAATTATAATAAAAGGATCTTTAAATACTAATAATCATTGAAGAATAAAAATTTAGTGTGCCTTCTCAATATGTCAACTTATTCAAAATTAGGCTAAGAGTATAGAAAAATACAATCTTAAATAGTAGGAAGCATGATGAAGAATGAAGCCAAATGACAATGGAGTATTTGAAGACACTATGAAAAAGGGACTCTCATTCAATGACTTTATAATTATAATTGACATCAAAAAATCATTTATCCAAACACTATACAACACTATTTTATTCTCTAAGAATATGAGTAAAAGAAATGGAATCAAAATTTGGAGTAATGTGAATAATGTTTTTCACTGGTGACACCTACCTTCAAAAAGACTCATGAAACTTACTTTTATTCTAAAAAAAGAAGAAGATCATGGAATCCTTCTGAAAGATGATATTTTTCCAACCTATTTTTCAAGCTTTCATAAGCACCACAATGGTAGTCCAATCCTTCATCTAATTAATAATTTGAAACCCCATGGAAAATGATAAAAATAAATGAATACAACCATCACTATCACATTCTATTCCATCAATCTTACTGGAAATAAGCTACACCCAAATGATTATGGGTTGATTAAAAAAAGGCTAGTGGCTCAGCTGGTAGAGAACTATAGCAGCAATGGAAGGTCCTAGGTTTGAATCCTAGCTGGTCTATATGAATTGTAGCTCAACAGATGGTATCAAAACAGATTGATCGAAGAGAAGATCGTTGGAATTTCGCAGTTAAATGAAAGCTGCAACCTAAATATTAAAGAGATCGCTGTTGTGTGTCGCCTAGAGTTTTGAAGATCCGGAATCAAAAGCCACTGATAATGTAGATCATAGTTTTTTGAAGGCGTGAATAGTGAGATGCAAGATTAAATCGTAGTTTCAAGGTCTTTGAAGAAAGATCCATCGTAGGAGAGGTAGATGTGTTTTTTTACAAGATAAAGAAATTGTTGTTCCACCGCTAAGTGAAGAAAAGGCTCTGAGAGGATCATAGTTTACCACTCGTTGAGCAGATCGCTCCATATTGAACACAAGCCGCCCATAGCCATCGAAATATGTCAAGTTTAAAAAATCTGGCCTTACCAAAAGATCACAGGAGAAGATTGAAGCATAGGCGCTGCCACCAAAACAAGTGTTTCAACCATTCACTCGTAGCAGGAGCAAGCCAAAGGAGGTGTTGATCGCTGTGAAAGTCACAACTGATCAGAGGAATTGGCCAATATAAAGTAGCTGCAGTTGCCATAAAGTAAAACGAGAAACTGAGTGTAAAAGTAGGGACAAAATATTGCAATTGGACCCCGTGTCCAAAGAAAGGAGCCACAGATGTGAAGGTAACGCCCAACCAAACAAGTAGGAGGTCGCAGGTTTTATTACTATTTTTATTTACAGATCTAATTCGAATACAAGGGAAGTCATTGTAAAAGAATATTATTGCAGATCAGAAGTGACAAAATGTCTGCAGCCAAGGAGAAATAACAGTCAAAAGAGATTATAGGCACATGAAGCTAGCAACATAAATGAATTGTAGAACAGTAGCTAATCATTTGACATCATGGCATCCGGAAGTAACTATTTGCATTCTTTAATCCTATTATCTACCGCTAAGAATTATGACAATTGGGCAATAAAGATGAAAACCTTATTTCGTTCTCAAGATCTCGTAGAAAGATGGTTTGTGGAACTGCAGGATGAGTATTTGTTAAACAAAAATCAAAGAGATGAGCTCAAGTAAAGTACGTAGAAGGATGTAAGGGCTTTGCAACTTATTCATACCTTTATGGAGGAAAATATTTTTGATAGAATTAAAAGTTCAAATACATCTAAGAAATCATGGGAAACACTTGAAACAATATATCAAGGTATATCTAAGGTAAAAGTAGTCAAGTTGCAATCACTTCAAAGAGATTTTGAAAATTTACAAATCAAAGATTTAGAGTTAGTAGACCGATTCTCATGCCAAGTAATGAATGTCGCAAATCAAATTATAGAAATTGGTATAGAAAATGGCGATGGGTTAATAGATTAGAAAGTCTTTGAAAATATTCTTAGAAGGTTTCCTAGCAAGTTTGATACTATTATGGTTGCAATTGAGGAATCTAAAGATCTATCACAATTATCAGTAGATGAGTTGTTTGGATCATTGAGATATCTCATGAATATAGGTTGAACATGAACAACAATATTCCATTAGAGAATGCATTTAAATCATAAATTTCTTTTGGTAGAGGCAAAGGAAGAGGAAGAGGAAGAAACAATTTTCAAAGAGAAGAAAGAAGAAGTTTTGATTCAGGAGGAAGGCCAAGTCAAGGTTTCAGATCTAGAGGGCATGCTTATAATCAAGCATCACAAAAGGTATGATAAGTCTAATATTCAATGATACTATTTTAAGGAGTTTGGACACATTGCAAGTGAATGCTGAAAGAAACAAGTAGATGCATGAAAGAAAAATACAAATTGTTTCTTAAAGTAGTTCAGGCACATTGTTCATTACATGCCATGTAGCTCAAGAAAATTCAAGTGATTCTTGGTTTCTAGATAGTGGGTGTAGCAATTACATGACATGAAATAGAGATTTTTTTTAAAGCATAGATACTATAGTCAAATCAGAGTTAAAATTGTGCAATAATAGTACAATACTAGTCATGGGTGAAGGTGCAATCAATGTGGCAACAAATCATGGTAAGAGGTCCATTCTTGATGTTTACTTTGTACCCAGTTTGAAGCATAATATCATAAGCATTGGTGAACTTGTACAAAAGGATTATAAAATCATTTTCAAGAATAATGTTTGCACTATATGTGATGTACCTCCTAGTAACATGGCAATTGGAATGGTTGAAATGACAAAGAACAAGATGTTTCCACTTCAAATGAAGAATGAAATGATAGGATGATTTGAAGAAAATTTCAAGGCAACTTGTGAGGATCAAGCATGAGTATGGAATTTGAGGTATGGTCAACTTCACTTTAAAGGATTGTGTTTGCTACAAAAGGAAAAAATGGTAAAAGGATTACCCCTAATTGAAGAATGAATGAATTTATGTAATAGTTGTATTTTGGAAAAACAACATAGAGAATATTTTCCAAAGGGAATGTCATATAGAGCATGGGAACCTTTAGAACTTATGTATTTAGATTTATGTGGTCCAATGCAAACACCATAAGTAGGGGGGTATTTATTTTCTAACTTTCATTGATGATTATAGCAAAAAGACATGAGTTTTTTTAAAGTATAAATCTGAAGCATTTTAAAAGTCCAAGGAATTCAAAGCATTGGTTGAGAAGAAAAGTGGCCTATTCTTCAATGTATTGAGATTGAATAGAGGAGGTAAATACAAATCAAATGAGTTGTTAGAATTTTGTAGGTTCTATGGAATAAAGAAAAAAATAACTACAAGTTATACACCTTAGCAGAATGGTGTTGTAGAGAAGAAGAATAAAACAATAATGAAGATGGAAAGAAGCATGTTGAAAGGAAAGAATCTACCTAATAAATATTGGGTTGAAGTAGTAGTTTATGCATTCTACATCTTGAATAAGTGTCCAACAAAGAGTGTGAAAGAACAGATACCACAACAACCATGGAGTGATGAGTATCATAGTGTATCTCATTTCAAAAAAAAATGGTTGTGTTGCATTTACATACATGCCAAAGGAAACAAGGAGCAAGTAGGATGATAGAGTTGAGAAGTGCATTTTCATTGCTTATTGTAAACATTTGAAAGCTTATACAATGTTTAATCCCATCATTAAGAAGGTTATTATAATTAGAGATGTATTCAAAAAAGAAGAAGCTTGGGATGGAAGTATAGATAAATAAATTTTATTTCATGCAACAATACCTCATAGAGAAGAAGAAGAAGAGATGATCTAGGAAATCAAGGTGATAAAACTATGGAGAGGGTACTCCATAAATAAATCCATAAAGAGAACATGGTAAATCTTTAATTCATTCCTCTTCTAATTCAAAAGTGAATAATGATTCTAATCCTACACTTGCATCATTGACATCAAGAATTAGAGGTAAAAAAATTACAAGTTTCCAAGAAATTTATAATCAAAGAGAAGGAATAGATTTGCAATCAAAATTCTCTTTATTTTCTCATGATCCTATCTATTTTGGAGATGAAATTAAGGAAGAAAAATTGGTTAATGCAATGAATGAAGAAATGGAATCTATTGAAAAGAATGACACATGAGAGATATTTGATTTTCCTAAAGGAAAATAATGAATAGGCGTGAAATTGGTTTATAAAACTAAATTTAATGCAAATATAAATTTTGAAAAATAGAAGGAAAGACTAGTAGCTAAGGAGTTTGCACAACAAGATGGAGTTGATTATAGTGAAACATTTAAACCTTTAGCAAGAATTGATATTGTTACAATGGTGTTAGTAATTGTAGCTAAACATGGTTGGAAGGTTTACCAAATGGATGTCAAATCAACCTTCTTGAATGGATTTTATAGGAATATTTTTATATACAAAAACCGGTAGGATATGTGGTAGCAGGCATGAAGACAATGTATACAAGTTGGAAAAGACACTTTATGAACATAAGCAAACACCTATAGTGTGGCATTGTCAAATATATATGTACATGATGGATAATAGATTCAACAAAAGAAACAATGAGCCTACACTATCCATGAAGATCAACAAGAAAAACCTTAGATTTTGTTGTTTGTTTATATATTGATTATTTTCTCTTTACTAGAGATTGATGCAGTGGCATCCACCCCACCCTCCTCATTGGTGTCAGTTTTGTTTTCTTGTTTAATGTTTTCTCTATTTTTGTATACCTGTTGCAGTTTTGTCAGACTTCTATTTCCATCTCCTATGTGATTGCGCACCTTAATAGACATTTGAAACCTACATATTGTGGGCATTGAATGATGGTGGAGACTATTTTGGGCATTGCGGTTACAAAAGGAAATGGCAGTCCTCTCCATTTTCTATTTTTTTCTTTGTCATGAATGAACGGATGGTGGGGAGTGGTTGTTGCTTGAAGGGGAAGAAGGATAAGAACGCATTTTCCTATGTGAAAAGAGGGGGTGTTATCAGAGGAAAGGAGACTGGGGATGATGGATGAGTTGTAGAGTAGACCCCTTTCTGATTTAATATTTTGTAATGAAAAGACAATAAGCTAGGATAGCTATTTGTAGAACTGTTTCCAAATTTCAATAAGAATCCAAACAATTATGTTTTGCATTTATGTTATCATTTAATCCCAATAGTTTTCTTAGTTTATGGATTTATTTTTCTTTCACTCCCACTACATTAGTTGTATCAGAGCTAGAAGATTCTAAATATGCAAGTAGATTCACTGGAGGGAGGTAGTTTGCATCAGGATTGAGCTTGTGGGTTGTGAGAGAAATGCATGCAAGAGGAACTCCATGTGGTTGGGGTAGAGTTAGAGCCAGAGATGGGGGTAGAGATCCTCTTGGTGTTGCTCGTGATGAAGATTTTAGAGCTTTGAGAAGACAAGTGGAAACAATCCAAGAAGAGATAAGAAGAGGGTTTGCATAGAGAAGAGAACCAGAGAGTGATGAAGAAGAAGAAGCCTCGGAGAATACTAGCTTGACAAGTGAGCAAAGAGATGCAGCTGCAACAGTTGCAAATGGCCCATTGTTGAGAGCCCTTTCAAAGATTGGAAAGAGGCCAAAGATTGATGTTCCTACATTTAGTGGAAATTTGAATCTAGAGGAGTTGATAGATTGGATTAATGATATGGAGGAGTATTTTGAATTCGAGGAAATTGAGGACCATGATAGAATAAGGTTTGTAAAAACTAGATTAAAGGGTCATGCTTCCATTTGGTGGAGGAAGATTCAGTTGGAAAGAGGAAGAAAAGGGAAGGAGAAAATAACAAAGTGGATCACAATGGTAGAGAAAATGCAAAGGCAGTTTATTCCAGTGGATTAAGAGTTAGATTTGCTCACTTGAAAATGCAAGATTGAAACAAGGAATGAAGACAATGAAAGAATACACTGAATATTTTCATCGGATTCTCATTAGAACGGGACATGATGGAGCAACTAAGGAGAAGGTTGCAAGATACAATAATGACTTGAGGCCAAGCATTCAAGAGGAGATGACATTGGTGAGGGTTTTAACTATGGACGATGCATATCAAATTGCCTTGAAGATTGAAGAAAGAATGAACAAGAGATTTGAAAATAAGCAAAGATGAAAGGGTAAAAATAATGTGTAGTAGTATGAGGAAAAAAATCAGATTGGAGACACTAAGGAAAACAAGGAAGAAAGAGGAGAGAGTTCAAATCAGACCCATGATCAAAACTTCAAAGGAAGAGGAAAATTGGGTAGAGGATTTGGAAGAGAAAATTATAAACTAACTTGTTTTAAATGTGGAGAAGGACATAAATCTTATGAGTGTATAGAGCAAGGGAGGAAAACTAAGACAACAAAAAATAAAGCAAGGGAAGTGTATGTGAATGAGGAAGATGCTAAGTCTTCACACTTGGAAGAGGTAGAGAATGGAGAAGCACTTGTTTCAAGAAGAGTCTTGATGAATGTAGGAAAAGAACCTGATCAAAGGAGAAGATTGTTTAGAATGAAATGAAAATGTGAAGGTAAAGTTTGTAATGTTATTATTGATGGTGGTAGTACTGAAAATCTTGTTTCTGAAGAAATGGTGAATAAGTCACAGCTGGAAAGGAGAAGACACCCACATCCATACCAGATTGCTTGGTTGCAAGATGACCGCAAAGTTTTGGTAAATGAACAATGTCTAGTAAAGTTTAAGATTGGTGATTATCATGATGAAGTATTATGTGATATAATGCCTATGGATGTTTGTCATGTGTTATTGGGAAGACCTTGGCAGTTTGACAGGTGTGCAGTGCATGATGGGTATGCTAATACATACTCTTTGACAAAGGATGGAATCAAACACAAATTGAAGCCCTTGAATGAGGAAGATGGAAAGGTATGTCATAGAAATGGAAATTGTTTGGTTAATGGAGTTAAAAAATTAGTGAAAGAGGATGAATATGAAGAGTTTGATTTGCTAATGCAAGTTGTAGCAGTATTGATGGCATACGAGAGAGGTAAAGTGAAGGTTTTAGTGAAGAAAGAAGAAGAGGTAG
The DNA here is from genome assembly GCA_007258455.2 of Sequoia sempervirens. Lineage (NCBI taxonomy): Eukaryota > Viridiplantae > Streptophyta > Pinopsida > Cupressales > Cupressaceae > Sequoia > Sequoia sempervirens. The sequence goes on from VDFB02271358.1 coordinate 792,725,538, forward strand.
AATCTAGTTTTTGAAAGAATGATGTTAAATCTAATTTATTTGAGCATGGTAAAGGTGTTTTAGAAGATGAGGTGGCAGAAAATAATGCATTAGTAAAAGAAGGCACAATGGTTGAAAGTAAAGAAGGTTACGAGAAAGAGGATGTTGAGTTGTTTGGTGAACTTCCCTTTGCATCATTTCTTGACTTATGTGATAAAGATATTGGTATGAATGATAGTTTATTGCAGGTTGGAGAGGATAAATCTTTTGATTATGTCACTAACATTGATAAGAATGCAGAGGATGAAGTGATTGAAGCTGAAAATTGTCTTTTAGAAGGCACAGAGGAGGAAGAGCATTGTGTTGTAACCAAGGGTGATGATGAACAAGTGGTTGCAACAATAACAAAGAAAGAGGTAATGCATGGATTTAATTACTTTTGTGATGATAATGAAGCTAATGTTTATGATTTCCCAAAATTTCACAGTGTAGGTTGGTGGGAGATGAATTATGTGAAAAGAGGGAGGAAGAGAGGAGGAATGAAGGATGTAAGAGATATCAAATTGCAGGGATATGTAAGAAAGAATGTTCAAATGGAAAAGATGAGAAGATGGATTCAGAAAAGCATGGAATCTACAAATTTTTATGAGTTTCACTCATGAAACATTTCAATCTACCTTGGATGTCTGATGTAGTGGAATCCACCTCACCCTCCTCATTGGCGTCAGTTTTGTTTTCTTGTTAATGTTTTCTCTATTTTTGTATACCTGGTGCAGTTTTGTCAGACTTCTATTTCCATCTCCTGTGTGATGGCGCACCTTAATAGACATTTGAAACCTACATATTGTGGGCATTGAATGATGGTGGAGACTATTTTGGGCATTGTGGTTACAAAGGAAATGGCAGTCCTCTCCATTTTCTATTTTTTTCTTTGTCATGAATGAGCGGATGGTGGGGAGTGGTCGTTGCTTGAAGGGGAAGAAGGATAAGAACACATTTTCCTATGTGAAAAGAGGGGGTGTTATCAAAGGAAAGGAGACTGGGGATGGTGGTTGAGTTGCAAAGTAGACCCCTTTCTGATTTAATATTTTGTAATGAAAAGACAATAAGCTGGGATAGCTATTTGTAGAACTGTTTCCAAATTTCAATGAGAATCCAAACAATTCTATTTTGCATTTATGTTATCATTTAATACCAATAGTTTTCTTAGTTTCTAGAATTTTGTTTTTCTTTCTCTCCTACTGCATTAGAGATTTGTTTATAGACATGTTTAAATCAGCCATGAAAAAGGAAATGAAAATGACATATTTTGAATTAAGGAGACATTTTCTAAGAATTGAAATAGTACAAAATGATAATGGGATTTTTGCTGGTCAGATTAAGTATCCAAAGGATGTATTGAAGAGATTTAGAATGGTGAATTATAATCCAACATCTACTCCCATAGCAATGGGTACAAAACTTAGCAATGAAGATAAGGGGCCAACTATTAATTCAACTATATTCAAAAGTCTTGTTATTTTGATGCATCTCACAACAACTAGGCTAGATATTATGTATGGATTTCTAGTTTGATATCGACATTCATAGACTCACCCAAGGATTCATATTGGAAATTTGGAAAAAATAATATTAATCTATATTGTAGGAACTATTGAATATGGCATATTGTACTCTACAATATATAAGTTTGAGTTAGTGGGATATACATATAGTAATTTTGTAAGGGGCATGGATGATCAATAGAGCACTTCAGAATATGTATTTCACTTTGGGACATGTATCATTGCATGGGCACCAAAGAAACAACCTATATTGACAATCTCATCCACAAAAGCAGAATATGTGGCAAGTATATCAAAAGCATGAAAAGTAGTATGGATGTGATGATTTTTGATGGATTTAATGCATGATCAAAAGGAATCTACACCAATATATTGTGATAATAAGTTGTAAATTATACTATCAAAGCATCATATCTTTCATAAGATGACTAAGAACATTGATACAAGATATCAACTATTTTGAGAGTTGGTGAATAATGGAAAAATCAATCTAAAGTATTGTAGATCCAAAGATCAATTGCTAGACATATTCAAAAAATCTTTAGCAAAGGTTCAATTTGAATATTTTTAGAGAAAATTTGGGTATTATAAATATTGATGTAATTAGTGGTAGTTCAATTAAGGGGGAGTGTTGGAATATTAATTTCCAACACCTATATTAAATAGATTTAGGAGCAATTATTAAATGTAGTTTACAATAATATTGTGTATGTCAACTAGGAGAATATAAAACAACAATATTTATATCTTTTCCTATCATCTATAAGTTTCTTTGTAATGAATAAATTCCTATATAAAAGAGGATAATGTAATCAATTTTTGGCAAGGAATACAATATATTTTATGAAGCATCACATTTAGATAAATAATGTTATTTGTCTCTACCCTCCAATAGGATCTTCTCCTACAATGGATCTTTCTTGTTGAGATGTACCTCATATGGACCAGCTAGAACTCAAACCTAAGATGTTCCATTGTTGTTGGAGTGCTCTAACAATTGAAATATTGGCCTCTCTTTGGCTATCCCATCATCAATTCAGGTGTGGATTATTTCCAACAACCCCTTAAGCCATACTATTGGTGCTTGGGGATCCTAGCATGGCTTTGTTAATAGTTGTTGGAGGGAAAAGATAAATATTGTTATTTATCTAAATATTTTTCTATTCAAAATGTATTTGATTGATTTCCTAAAATGGATTACATTAGTCTCTTTTATAGAGGATTTTAGTCATTGCAAAGAATCTTCTAGATGATAGGTCAACATATAATTATTTTTGTTTTATCTTCTCCTAGCAAACACACAAAACATTTAGTATTATAAACTACATTTAATAACTACTCCTCAATATATTTAATATAGGTCGTGGAAACTAATATTCCAAAAAATCCCTATAGTATTTGGATTGCCCCAAGAAGAACCATTTGTATTAACTTTGAAAAAATCTAGTAGGAGAGAAGACCATTTACCTGTTGTATTAATCTTACTACAATTTTTAATCTTAGAAATAGATTGGACTAAGGAGCTAACCTTGAAAGCTAAATATTTGAAGGATATATGACTTCATCGAAGGGAAATTTAACTCGAGTGTACATTTACTATTTTTAGTTGTGTCTCTTCACTTAGACATAGATTTTTTTTTATTTTACCATGATTTGATGGTATATTATTTTGGGAAACCATTTATATTATTTTTCATCAATTTCTCTATGAAATGAAGATATGAGATAATAGTTTCATAATAATTTTTTCATGTAAATAGATGTCTTGAAATATTTATTAGAGTGAAGAGAGTATTATTGTGTGGATGTATCTCTCCAATAAAAATTAGTCCATATTTTCCCTCTATATTATGTGGTCATTTTTCTTAAAAGGGTTTCTCCATGTAATTTTTTTTAACATTATTATTTTATTGCAATGAAGACATACTCTATATGAAGTTGATGACTTGCTTTTGAAAATCAACAATTGGAAATTATATAGAGAAGGATGCCATATGAATAAAATAATCTATATCAGTTGGGGTGTATAAGTCTGAGTGTCTTAAACATGGGACACAAACTCCAAGAAGTGTTAAATTCAATGCAACATTTAAAATTAGGTCCCAAGGCCTAGGTGGGACTCATATGCCCAAGGTGGCGTATGAGTTTCGCATCACCAAATATGGAACACACAACCTTAAAAATTGAATTATGATTGGTTATCTTATAAGTGTCGAGATTATCCATAGAAAAATGAAACTAATAATGCTTGTGGATGTAAAATAGTACCAAATAAGGCATAAATAAGCCCAATTAATTAATAAATCCCTAGATTAGTGTGAAAGTGTAAAGATAAACTTTACAATACCCTAAATAAGGCACAATTAGGTACATTTAGTTTAAGAGGGCCCTAAACTTAATGTGAATGTGTAAAACATATTACAACACTAAATCAAGGCAACATTTGACTCATTTTAATATTAATCATTCAAAAATTAAGTGTGAAAAGGGATACTTTTTTCTACACTACACATAGAATTGGAGGTTTCTTTAGTAGCTAATTTTTAATAATTAGTTATTCTTTTGGAATAAGGAGTCACATATGAAGCAAGGGGAAAATTTAGTTTTAAGATAAGAGATTGGTAGTTGGGATTTTTTACCATGGTCTTTGTGTAGAGAAAAGGGAGAAGTCTATCAACTTCCATTATATTGATTAAATGAGGAGATGTTTCGAATCTGTGCAAGTTTCATAAAATCATCTACTAGCATCCCAAATTGTGTTTTTTAGCCTACAAAATTATTTAGCGCATTTATTTTACCATCATATGAGGAAATTGAAACACAAATTTTAGTCTACCTAAGATTTTTTTATCAGTATTGAAGGTGTCTTTCATTACGTTCATTTTCATTACAACCATACTGTCTATGTATAAGTGAATGTTGGAAAACACTGGGTGTTATAAAACCTACAACGCACATATTGTTGTAAAACACTCTACACAGAACAAACTAATCATATGATATTATATTTATTTGAAACACTTTGGATGCATGCTTATGTTCTCAAGGGGATCCTTCTAAAATTAACTTATTTAGACACATGTTTATGATCTTTAGTGGGTCCTTCTAATATTAACTAATTTAGATACATGTTATGTTCTTAAGGTGTCCTATAATTAATTAATGATCACACATGTTTATCCTTTGAAGAGGTCCTCGAAGGTCTTGAGTGATTTGTTTACATTATGAATTTAAATGGGGCTAAGTCAATTTTGTGGTATTTTATCTATATCTTAACCAACTCTAACACCTAATCCTAACTTATTTTAACTTTCCTCTATTGGAAAATGTTGATATTTTTATAGAGAAGAGTGATGTTGTTACTTTGCATTAACAAATAGCATAGTACATCACCCTATGAACATGGGATAAGGATCAAAATTTCAATAATGAATGATTTATCCTTTGATTTTGACTTACAACTGGACACTTATTTCTAAAATGTGTAGATAACCCTCCTTACATAACTGCAACAAGGTGTAATCTTTGAAACTGAATGTAGTCTTAAGCACAAACCTCTCTAGGATAAATAATTGCTTAAGTGATATTATCATTTGGCATGCAAATTAAATATGTAGAATATAGCTTAAGTGAGCCTTTTACCATTGTATGAGGAAATAAAAAAAGAAAATAGTCTACCTAAGACTTGTGATGAATGTTGAAAGTGCCTTTGATTACGGTTAGGAATTAAATAAGTAACAGCTACATTGTGTTTTCCATATTGTAATTGCTCAATGCATTTATTTTACCATCAAGATTGAAATAACTAACAACCCAATAGGTTGGTCACCTCTCAGCTCAATTTGGTTAGTTTTATGTATCCCCAACTTGTAAATCCTCCCCATGCTCTCAACTCTTTAACTTTCAACATGAAGAATGAAATAACTAACAACCCACATTATGTTTTAACCTACAAATATTCAACATGACGAATGAAATAAGTAATAACCCACATTTTTTTTTACTCTTGTTTTATACAAAAATAGGGTTCTCCAAAATGAATCAACAAGATGATGAACCACTAATTTTTCTAGGGCATAAAAGATATAATTATGAGGGCCAAAACATTCAAATAAGAATAAAAAATGATACCTAACTATTATAGCACCTCTGAGGGAAGTTTTGAGAGCTTGAAATGATGTATACCTTGTAGAAAACTTGTTTTTTTTAAGCCATAGATGACTCATTCACCTTTAGTGGCAAATGGGTCCTTTTAGGGTTTTAGAAAACTAACTTCTGGGTCTTGTACTTCAATGTTTTCACTCTCAATTCCAAAGTTTTTGGAAAGGAAAAAATAGGTTTTACAGGGACCTGAAACCACAAAGTTTAAACATACAAAGATAGAGCAAAAAAAGTCCAAACAAACAGACAACTGTCCCAAAAGGAAACAATAGCAAAAAGGAGACAACAAGGTCCAAAAAAGGACCGCCAAAAAGCCAGAGATGACCACAACAACACTACTCCAAGATGTTCATCAGCTCCTCAGCTTCCTTTTCAACTTCACACATATCCTATAATCCCTATTTGAGGATTTGAACTGTATGAGGAGAAGCTCTCAATTCCAAAGTTTCCAGCTCTTGAAATTTGGAAATTAATTTTGTAGATCTCTTTCCATGATTTTTCAATTTAGATGACAACTATTGCAACTTGACAACTTTGACAATTTTGCTCCAAATCTTGTTCTTCAACCTAAAACCTGAAATCACACATGCAAGAGGAGATAAATTTTATTTGTTAGGGGATTGGGGTTTTCCTTGGTCAAACCCCTTGTAGGTTATTAAACCAAATGATGAAATAAGGAAATTGAAACATGAAACATGAAATAATGCAACGCAAATACCTTTGATATTGCCTTGTAATACAAATCTGCAATCTAAGATGTAGTGGCTATGAAGAATGTAGATCTTGATCTCAAATAGATGTGGAACAACACTTGCAAGAAGGATCTTCAATGCTACATCAAATATATTGGCTCAACAACATGCATGGATGCACTAAACCCTTGACATGATGAAACAATCTTGAATTGCTGCAATAAAATATTGATAATCTGCCTTATGAATGCACTTGTAATGATCTTGTGAACTCTAATTTTCTATAAGAATGCTCTCTCAAACTTTCTAGGATGTCTTGTAAACTCACTAGGTGAAATAATGTAAATTAACCCTGAAATTCAAAAATTCAAGCTGACCTGAGATCTTGGTATTGAAATTATAAGGATCCTGCCACAATTAAATTCAAAAAGAGGGGTCCTATTAAGGGAGGACCCATTCGCCACTAAAGGAGAATGGGTCTTAGCACAACTTTCTAAGACTGTGCTTTGGGGGGATGAAATAACATCAAAAACCCACCTCAAAAATGAATAGAAAGGGGGTCTCCCAAAAAGGAAAATGGGTCCTAGCACAATTTCCAGGACCACACTTTGGGGAGGTGAAAGTACATAAAAAACCCACCTAAGAAATGCATAGAAAGGGGTGTCCTATGTGGAGAGGACACGCTTCACTAGTAAAGATGAATGGGTCCTAGTAGCATTTTTTAGGACATCATATTTTCCAAATAAAATGTCATACAATATTATTATTGGGTGTCAAGATAGATCCTTGAAAAGAGGGCTTAAATTTTAATAAGGGAACCCTAGATAAATGTGAAAGTGTTTTACAACACTTTACAACACCTAAATAAGGTACAAGTTAAATATATTTTATTTAAAAGGGACCCATTAGTCTCAATTAATTAAATAAACCTTAGAAAAGTGTGAAAATGTGTTACAATGCTTTACAACACTTTTGCAAAAGGTACAATTTAAGTACATTTTAATTAAATAAGGACAATAGAATGATGTGAATGTGTACACCACATTACATCATTAGACCAAGGCAAAATTATGTTATTTCAATGTTCATTATTCCCAAACCAAGTAAGGAAAAAGGATACTTTTTTAGTTACTATAAGTCTACCTAAGAGTTATTATAAATTTTAAGGTTCCTTTCACTACATTCATACTATGTAAACAACTAAATTTTTCATTACGATCATACTGTTTGTGTATATGATCATACTGTGTATGTATAATTGGCTATTGGAAAACACTAGGTGTTTATAAAATTACAACCCACATACTACTGTAAAACTCTCTACATGTAACGACCCAATTTGTTGGTTACCCCTTAGGTCGATTTTATTAGTTTTATGTATCCCCCACCTGCAACTCCTCCCTGTGCTCTCTATCATTTAGATTTAAACATGATGAATGAAATAACTGAAAACCCACATTGTATTTTCCAATCTCCAATTATTTTGTGTATTTTTTTTCAAAAATACGAGGAAATTAAAATGCAATTTTTACTCTAATTAAGAGTCATTATTAGTTTTGAAGGTGTCTTTCATTACATTCATAACACCTAAATAAAAAAATCTTTTCAAGAAATTCATACTATTTTGTAAAGTTCTAGGTTGTAAAACATTGGGTTTTATAAATCTTGCAACCCACATAATGTTTTAAAACCCTTCGCAAGTAACAACCCAATTGGTTAGAAACCCATCATCTCAATTCGGTTTATTCTAGATATCCCCCACCTGAAACTCCGCCCCCTACTCTCTATCATTTTTCTTTCAACCTACAAAATGAAAAAACCCACAACACAGAGTGTTATTTGTTCTTGGAAAATACTAGATGTTTATAACACTACAACCCACCTACTATTGTAAAACCCTCTACACATAGCAACCCAACTGGTTGGTCACCCCTCATGTCAATTTTTTTGTTTTACATATCCCCCATTTGCAACTCCTCCCTATGCTCTCCACCCTTTAGATTTAAACATGTTGAATGAAATAACTAAAAACTGACATTGTGTTTACTTTTTTTTTATATTGCAGGAATCGGTCGGGTATTCGTCCCCTATAAACTACAGTGTTCTCGGTAAAAAAATTTCACGTGACCGGTGGCGTTGGTGCAACATGCCCTCCGATACCACGGGTTTGGGGGGAGACTAGACATCATGACCTCTTTCCTACAATAGGAAGCTTTCACACTGTCTTTTCTAATCTGCAATTATTTTATGCAATTTTTAATCATATGAGGAAATTAAAATGCATTTTTTACTCTAATTAAGAGTCATTATAAATTTTGAAGGTACCTTTCATTACATTCCTATGGTCTAAATAACAAAATCTTTTCAAGACATTCATACTATTTTGTAAAATTTCAAGTTACAAAACACTAGGTTTCATGAAACCTACAACCCACATAATGGTTTAGAACCCTTTACAAGTAACAACCCAATCGGTTAGAAACCCCTCACCTCAATTCAATCGGTTTTACGTATCCCCCACACTTGCAACTCCACCCCCTGCTCTCCAACCTTTTGCTTTCAACATGTAGAATGAAAAAGCCTACAACACAGAGTGTTTTCCAATAACAATACTTATTGCAATTTATAATGCATGTCTTAGTCACGTCAGTCTTCTCACGTCCACATATGGATAGATTCTCCTGCAAGCCACCACGTGATGAATTGAAATGGCCCATAACGCGGAATGAAGGACCGGAAAAATGACCAAATAGTGTCATTATCTCCTCGCTTCTATCACCATAATGTTTCCTCCCATCTACTAGTTTCATCACTTTTATTCCCCATCTTGACATGTCCCACACTATGCGGTCCCATTATGTTATGTATGTTTTCTTGCAATTTTATATGTTATCATGCCTATCATTTGCCATTTTGTCGGATGATTAGCTGCGTCCCAAAACTTGTAGTCCTAATTAAAATAGCAAAAATAAATAAATAAATAATATAAAACCCTTGAGAATAAAATTTTACACAACAAAAAAAAACATAATTCACACAAGCGAAATTCCTCAATGGTACAAATATAATCTAAACAGTTCAACAATAAATTCAGGGATGCCATTGAAAACCTTCCGGGCAGCTTTACACCTTAACGCTCTTACACGCACTATTTCTTTTAACAATTCAAAAGTACAGTCTATTCCGCATAAATTACTTGCAATTTAATCTACCACATATCTCTCCCTGATTTTCAAGCCCACTTTCAGAATTCGGTCAGAGGAGGGAAGAATTTTCTTGACGCTCTCCCTCTCCATACATCTCTTAACCCACGCATCAAGCAAAGGATATTCAGTCTCAAACGGTATCTTAAAATTCCCAATAATTTCATAAGTACGGAACCAAGATATTAGGGAAATGAAGGCGATATCAAGGAACCCGAAATCCTTTCCAGTGAAGAAAGGCAGGGAGCCTCCTGCTGACATTTCTTTCAATGCACCTTCTAAAAGTTTGAGGTTCCCCAAAAAGTCACGCTTGGCTTGCTCCTGAGCCTCATCTTTCGATTTCACTATACAAAACCCTGATTCAAAAAACTGCAAAAACAGAAAACGCATGCATTATAACTATTCAATCTCCAACTTGTTAAGAATATGTTGATTTACATAAATGCTCATGCCAACAACGACAGGGAAACCATTCACTACCTTCTTATCAACGAAGTCAGCCCAGAAGCGGGCAAGGGCACGCTCATATGGCAAAAACTTCTCAGAGCCCCACGTCTCATCAATGTACTGAAGAATGACGAGAGACTCGCATATGGGTTGGCCATTGTGGATGAGGACAGGGATTTTCTTGTACACTGGATTCATATGCAGGAGGAGATCGCTCTTAATGGGCAGCGCCTCTTCTTGGTAGTCGTATTTGACGCCTCTTCCCTCGAGGGCAATCAGGGGGCGCATGCCGAACGGACTCATCCTTGCGCTGAGCACCTTCACTTGCTCCATGTCAAATCACACAGGCAACACAATATTCATAGAGAAGTAATGTTTTCTTGGTCTTATTTTTTTGGCCCGGCAGTCTAAACATATAGATAAAACATTTCCTCTTTTCTGAGCAGTTCCGTTTGAACTAAATTATTCTCTTTGTATTTTAGCTTCATTTAGTACAAAAGACATACAGATAAAACAATGTCGTCAACGTTGAGGGTGATCAATGGCGTAGGGTCCAGCATAAGATATTCACAATGCTCGCTGTCTAGATTTATTCTGACGTCAACCCTTACGTAACAACGAGCATGTCCTAGTCACAACATTGATCGGGGTTTATATTAATTGTGAAAGTTGTGGTAAATACCGATAGCCAATTTAGGTTGTGCCAAATTTCGTTGAATATCCACTGAATTTGTTACGATTTCAACTTTGCATGTGTGGTTTAGCTGTAATACGATGCTACCCGATCAAGTGGTTAAGCGCTGGTTGCTTATTTTATTTTGTTCATGACTCACTCTTTCAGTTTATTTAAGATTTTTTATTTTTTTTTGGGAATAAGTAATTCAATGATTTCTTATTTATTTTATTTTATTTTATTTTTTGTCTTATTTTACGCAGTTATCTTAAATTTGTGTACACAGTACTAATAATGATCTCTGGAGTTAAAAAAATAGGATAAAAGAAATTGAAAGCAAATATTAAAAAAGAAATTTGTGGAGCCATCTGAGTTTCTTCCAATCTGTTATTTTCAGCCCGGATTTTCTTATACAACTTACTTTCAATTCCTAAAAACCTCAATTAAAATAGGGGAAGATTGCAAATTATCATTTTCTCATAGTAAAGTTTATGCATGGATCACTCTAACTACTCAAATTTGAGACATAATTTTAATTTATTAATTCCTACCACAAAACTCTAACTACTCAAATTTGAGACATAATTTTAATTTATTAGTTCCTACCACAAAATTATAGGCAAGGGGTAGTTTCTAACTAGTGATTAAACTTTTCAGAGATGTTTCTAGATTAGATGCAAAAAACTCCAACACAATCTAATCCAAAAACATCTCTGAACTATAACATGGATTGTGGAAACTTGATATCATTTAATGATTAAAATTTTTATTTGTAGCCAATCAAAATGGATTATTAGTTTTTTGATACATTAGATTTTATTTTTCTTAATGTAAAATACAATATTTTTAACTTTTCAAAATTCAAAAATTATTTCTCCTCTACAAAACTTTGAGATAAGGGCGAATTTTCAAGGAGCATCAAGTTTTTATTGCAATTTTTCAAGGTTCTTCTCCCACAAAGACCATAATCAAAAAGAATATTTAGCTAATTTTTAGGAAAATTTTTGAACTCTCCAAAATTTGTTTACTTGTTATATTTTCCATTTTATTCATTTATTTACTTGTTATATCAATTTAATGGAGTTTATGAAGGATAATAATATGTTCTAACAAAATATTTAAATGTTTCACATTTTACTTAGATAGGGGTAAAAGACAATCGGGTCAACAAGTCAAATGACATGTGCATAGCATCTCATGCAAAAAATAAAATAACCCTCAAATAAATTAAATAGTTATTTAGATAAGTGTACTTTATAGAACTATTTTATTTATTTTAGACTTATTTTATTTTTAATTTGATAGTGTTAGTTCCTAAATATGAGTTAGGTATGTTTTGGTTTTTATGTACACAATCATGGAATGACATTGTGTGACTTGTTGTCACTGTAGAACCTATCAACATAATAAATATTCAAGATTAAATTTAATTGATGCAATTGTATTTAAAAAATATTTATTTGAGTTGTGTTTAATAAATATTTGTTTTAAGATTTTAACTTAACTTCAACTACTATA
>VDFB02271358.1:792737875-792784618 GCA_007258455.2 Sequoia sempervirens
GCTATTTTTAGCAGGTTTGCATTTGAAGTCGTGGGAAGACAGAAATTTATGGGAAGGTTCAGAATGGAAAAATACACAGTCTGGTGAAAGAATCAAGTCAAGATCATTCATGACTTGAAAGTTATTCAAGTTCCAATTTCTGCTTTTTGACCTGAAAAACCTTCCGAGCTCAGTTTGAGGCACCAAACGATTCCGGATGGGCCTGAAAATTTGCGAAAACGCCAAAGTAGTCCGCCGAAGGCCTACTTTGCGGAAAATCGTCTTTTCGAGACCTTTCCGAAAAGGTATTATCATTGAAGATCCGACGGTCGGATTAAAAGTTATGGCTGCCGGAAGTTGGTGCATGTTTTAGAAATGTGCTAATTTTCAACTGTGAATTTAACTTGAATTTCAAATTGTAATTTTGGCGCCAAACCGTCAAAAATCTTATCTCGAAGGTTGTTTTTGGTTCCAAACCGAAATAGGCCTATTTAGGGGCTTGTTTATGATTTTTGGGTAACTTTTTGGGGAAAGAAGTTCGCATGCTGTGAAAGGGGATCTGGGTAATTTTCTGTAAGTTTGTAATTTGCATGTATCACAGAGCTCGAGGATTTGTGATCCTCTGCATGTAAGATTTTTCATTATTGAATAATAAGAAAGTTTGCTAGTTGTGTGCATTATTTTTGTGTCTCGGGTTTGCTCCCTCGTCAGCGCACACCTGTGCAGCCCCGTCACCGAGGGAGGGCAGTTGCCAGTTGTCGAAGAAAACCAAAACTGAGAATCGCCAAACCGTGCGCCAAATTCAAAATTTGAAAAGTCTAACCTAACCCTTAGAGATTGAATTCATATCAAATCATATCATTATATCAATTTGTTTACTTTATTCAATAATTTATATGTTTTTTTTGCAAGAAATTAGTACTTAGACTCTCAAGGAAAAGAAAGTGAAAGGAAAAGAGATTCAATGTTAGTGGTTTAACAAGGATCATCTCTAATTCCGCATTCAAAAGAAACCATTGCTTGCTTCCCTCCAGAAAAAAAGTTTTACATTACAAGTGTCTCAATACAATAGAGACAAAACAACCTATTACTAGTTTGTAAGGGATAAAGCAAGAAATTATAATATATATATTTCTCCATTTTTCTTTCTATTTGCTTCATAATAATTCCAGAGTAATTATTTATTTTTGATAAAAGTAGGAACACATAAACATTTTTTTGATAATTTTTCAAGACACTCTTTTCTACTATAAAGACAACAATAATAAAAAGTAAAGTAAAAATTTTATCCCATTTCAATCAATTATTTTATCAAAAATAAAATATTTACATACTTTTTGAAATATTTATTTACTTCTTATATCTATAATTAAAAATTATTACCTTAAATTTGATAACAAATTAAAATATATATATACTATATGATATATAACATCTAATATGTAATTTAATATATTTTTATATTATATTATTAAATTATTTTTAATATATTATATTAATATAATAAATTAACATGTAATATGTAACATATATATATCTATTATATTACAACTATAAAAAATGACATATTTACAATTGATCAAATCACTTCTACTCTCAATTTACTTATAAATCAAAGAACAAAACCATCCTACTAAGGTTGATGGTGTTTTTGTATAGTAAAAAAACATCAATTAAAAAAAAATCTACTAGTTTAGTGAAAAAAAACTCTAACAAAAAGTCATGAGAAATTAAATTAATTTACTTGTACTTGCATATGACTTTTCACTTGAGAAAAGCTAAGCCATTGAACATCCATAAGCTTTATAATAAAATTATTGGTTCAAATATTTTTAGCTTAAACATAAAAATATAATAATGAAGAAGTAGATGAATTTTATTTTTGTTTAATTTTTTCATTATTTAATAATATTTTTAAATTTTAATATGTAAAATATAGTTAAATTTATTTTCATTTTTTTAATAAAATCAACCTCCTTAAATTATAATACTAAACTTATTTGACTTGATAAAATTATTTATTTATAAAGAAATATATTGTAAGAGTATTGGTAACATTTTTCATATAACCATTACGAATTAACATTTTATGTTGCTTAACCATTTTAGGCACAAGAAATGGGTGTCATTTCCCTATTATTTGTTGGTGTCAATGGAATTTGGGATTAAAGAGCATAGGAAGAATCCCAAAAACCCTATCCTACATTTGAGGTTGATTATTTTGAAACTGAGTCAGGTGAGGAAAGGGCTTCTAAGAAACCAAAGAAGAGGAGGCTTATTTTAAATAAAGAATCTAAGTCAGATAGGGATGATGATGTTGACTATGTCCTAGATTGGTATGCCTCTTTGGAGGAGGGCCCCATATCGCCTATTCAGGGTAAATCTAGGAAAAGGAAAATGGATGAGAAGGTTGATTATATGACTTGTAGTGATGATGTGGAGGCAATTGTTCCTTCTAAGGGGGGCAGAGATAAAAATGATCTTTATGGGGAAGCTTCTTCTCCTCCCCCTGTGTCTAGACATGTGCAGGAATCTGAGGAGGGAAGTCGAAAGAGAATGGTTTTGAAACTTGGTCAACACCTAGAGAAGGATTTCCCTCTCTCTCTGGTTGGTGGCTTCCATGGTGAGGATGTTCTAAGCGCTGTCATAGGTTTGTTGAAGAAGGAGAAGGTTAGAGTTGTGGGTGGTGAATAGGCTACGGGAACTAATAAAGCAGATGCAGATAGGGTTCATAAGAGGAAGGCTGCTATGGAGAAAATTGCCAATTCCATTTGTAGGATGAAGTCTCTTATCCCTGTTGGTAAAGGTAAGGATGCATCTGATGATAAGGTTCATGAGAGCTCTTTTGAAGAGGATGTTGATGTGGGAAATCGCATTGAAAGTTTTGATAGGGAGGATCTTTCTGATGTGTTGGGATCGGCCTGTGACAGTGTCAATGTGCTTTTTAAATTGTTTAAATGGTTCTTTCATGAGATCAATAAGACCAATGTTCGTATTAGAAGTATTGCTTGCAAGGTTGAGGACCCTTCGATCCAAAGCTAAATTGATAATTTAATGGATGGTCTCAATACTGTTGTTAATATTGTGGCGGAGGAAACTATCAATCTAAAACAACGTATGGAGGGAAGAATGTTATCCCTTGAGGAGAAAATTGATAAAATTTGGAATGTTGTTATGAAGAGTGGAAAAGCCCCTAAAGTCTTGACTATGTTAGTCTCTGTGATGACTTTCTCCCCTAAAAAGATAAAGGAAATTTTGTCTATTGATGTTATGGCTGCAGAGGCTAAGCTAATGGTGGAGGATTATGCTACTATTAAGGGTACTGCTAAAGGTTCTATTTTGAGTTGTGAGGTAAAAATTGGTGGGCCTAGGGTTAGGACTAGAAATAGATTGAAAAATCAAGCTGGGGCCTCAGGTATTGAGGTTTCTAATATTGGGGTTAAGGGACAAAAACTTACTGCTAGTGAGATGGAGGCTGTTGAAATTCTAAACAATATGTAGTGGTGTTTTCCAGTTTCTGGCTATTTTTTGGTTGGTGGTTTGCTGACTTTGGGCTGATGACTGTTTAATGTTGTTCCCTTTTTGTTTCAGCATTTCCTTTTTGTAAAGGGTTTTGGACCCCTTTAAAACTCATTTTTTACCTCTAATCGAAACATTTTTCATATAACCTTATAAAATTATTTGTTTATAAAAATATTAAAAGGATAATAATTTTTATTTAATAGAAAATATTGAATAAATATTTATTTATAAAAAAAGTAAAACATGCAACATAAAAATAACAAGTTTTTTAAATTTTTGAGATGAGAATTGGTAACGACCTATTTGAGAAGAAAATAAATAGAAATAAATCTTTCTAAAAGACCCTAATATATTCAAAACACTCAACTATAAATGTAAATTCCTCTATATTATCATTCAATCTCAATTTTTCATATAATTAGATGTCAAGTCCTAGAAGATAATCATGGTTTTGGTCTCAACTTCTAACCCTTTAACAATGCTTGAAATGAATAATCTCTAGAATTCAAGTACTACCAAATGTCCAACTTATTTATTTAATATGTAACTTTGAAAATTTATCCTCCAACAAATTATCCCTCATTGTAATTTAACCTTAACCCTAATACAAATTGAACCTTGATTGTAACCTAACCCTAATTGAACTATAACATTAAATTTGAACCCTAAATAAATTGTAACCTTAAATGAACCTTCATCGTAACCCTAATAGTAAACCTAATTGAACTCTAGTTAAATCACACCCCTAATTGAACTTTAATCCTCACCCTTATGTTAACCCTATTTGATCTTTGGTCCTAACCCTAACCGTAACCCAAATGAATAATAAACCTAATTGAACTCACACTTTTAGCCTAATTAAACTCTAATCCTTATTAAACTATAACCCAAGTTGAACCCTAACCCTAATATAATTTTAACCATATACCTAATGAATTCCTAACCCTAACCCTAATTATAATTGACTATTTATTGAACCCTAAACTTAATTGAACTCTAACCTTAACTTTGAATCCTAATTAAATCACAACTTTAATTGAACCTTGACATGCACCATAACAAAATAGTAACTATAATTGAACTCAAAAAATTTAGCCTAATTAAATCCTAACCTAGAAATAATAAACAGTATTGTTCAAGAGGAAACAAAATTTTTGCTATTAATAAGTATTCCCATACAAAGGAAAATAATTGTTCATAAAATAATGAAAAAAAAAAATTATACAAATTGTAGGTGATTAAAGGGTTTTCATATTTGATAATAACATTCAAGTAATCTTTCTCCATTATCATTAAAAAAGTAAAACAAAACCACAACTACTCTCAATTTTTCTTCACTTCAAAAATTAACATTGTCCTTATTTGAGAGGAACTTCACAGCAATAGGGCCTTTTACAAATGCAAAGGTGAATTTCTCCCATCACACCATTGAAACATAAATAAAGAATTATAAGAGGAAAAAAGCATGTTTCCTATTTGTAACAACTTCACCATCTGAAAATTTTCAAGATTAATACTAAGTTGTTAAAATATCAAGATAAATAAAGAGTTATAAGAGGAAAAATGCATGTTTTCTATTTGGAACAACTTCACCATCTGACATATTTCAAGATTAATATTAAGTTGTTATAATATCAACACTATTGCTAAAACATAGTAAACACAAAAAATAAAAATAAAAGTTTTCTTACACATTTTGGTAGGAACTCCATTGTTGTGCAACTCTTGTTTTGTTTAGGAGTCACTATTTGTGGAAAAACACACCCTCTCAAAAAAGAAGCATGAAGAATGAATCAAAAGTATTATGAAGAATTTGAAGAAACTGTGAATATTTATCAATAAAAATGAACTCTCATTCAATGATATTCTAATGATGATTGAGATCAAAGGATCATTTATCGAAACAATATACAAAACCACTTTATTCTCTAATAATATGAGCAAAATAAATGTTATCAAAATTTGGAGTAATATGGATAATTTTCTTCAGTAGTGACACCTAAGTTCAAGAAAACTTATGAAGCTTACTTTTATTCCAAAGAAATATCAAGATCATGGAATCCTTATCAAAGATAATATTTTCCAAGCTAGTTCAAATGATTTGATAAGCACCACAAGGGTGCCCAATCCTTCATTTGACTAATAATGTCAAACCCCATAAAAAAAGAGAAAAATAAAGGAATATAACCATCATTATTACATCTGATTCCACCAATCCCAGTAGTATTCGAATTACCCCAACAAGAACCATTTGTATGAGTTTAATCCTAGAACTAGATTGGAATAAGGAGCTAACCTTGAGAGCTAAATATTTGAAGTGTACATTTATTATTATTAGGATCATCTCTTCACCTGGAAATAGATTTTTTTAATTTTATCATAATTTGATGGCATATTATTTTGGAAAACAATTTGAGTTATTCCTCACCCATTTCTTTATAAAATGGAGACATGAGATGATAGTTTCATAAAAAAAATTTACAATTAAATAGATGTCTTCAAATTTTTGTTAGAGTGAACAAAGTGTTATTCTAGGGATATATCTCTCTATTAAAAAGTAATACATATTTTCCCTCTATCCTATGTAGTGATTTTTCCTAAAAGTGTTTCTCTATGTAAATTTTGTGTTGATATATATATATTGTTGATATTTTATGAAAGCACATGCTTTAATATTATGGTAATTATTGTTCAAATAAGCATTTTTTTAATTTTTTATACACTTGTAAAATCTATTCTTGTAGTAGATTCACTTCATTTATCACTATTTGGTATTAGAACTAATGGTTTTGCATAGAACTGGACACTTTGTTATTAATGTGTTGAATTTTTTTCTATCTATAGTAAGGTCTTTTAAATATTTTTTTTTCATAGATATTGGAAAATGAGTGTAAATAATTTATTGCAATTCTAATATAAATACTAAATAATCAATGGTACCAAAAGTTGAAGGTGGAAGATCTCCTTGAAGAAAGAGATTAGTGATTTCCTACTTTTTGAGTAAATAATCGATTTTATATATATGGTAAGGATTGGCCAAATATACATAATAAGACTGTAGACATGCAAAATTAGCATAGTACATTTAATCAAGTCCATTAATTAATTAAATAAAAATTATTTGATTTATCTCTAAGGTCCTCCATTTAAGTTAAATAAACACTATCATTATTCCCCTTAGCTAAATAAATCAAAATATTTATTTAACTAAATCTTTATCATTTTCCACCTTTTTGATTTAGTTTAATCCATAAATCTAAAGAAAAAAAAGGTCAAATCACCTAATCTTCATTTAAGTTAAATAAAACTAAATTAGGATTAAATCTAATCTTAATGCAAGTCCCATCCTCTAGCTTTTCCCACTTGCACAAATAAATCAATTAATTCATTTATTAAATCCTCATTTTCCATCAACATGGCATAAAAGTGGAATATTCTCTCAAATTTAGATTCAAATCAAGTTGACTTGTCCCTTCAAACATAGCATTAATTCTCCTCTTACATGTCCCCCACTAGGCATTTAAGACCCCTTCTTCTCCCTCCAACAAGCTAAATTTGATATTTGAAAAGGCCACCTAATGTCATTTATTGAAACATTCCTCAAAACTTGCACATCCTTGGCTCATTCACATGGTGACAAGTGGCTCCTTGTCATTGGCTCAAGATTAGTCCCACATTCACCCATTTTGCATGTCTCTCCATCATTCTCTCCTATAAATAGAGAACTCATCCTTTGCATTTGATCATCCACAATCACAATCTTCATGCAAAGTTACTCACTTCACATTGAGAGCTAATTTTGTCCACTTCATCTTCAAGCAAATTTATCATTGAGCTTGTTAATGGTTGGGAAAGGGTCACTTTTCACAACAAAGTGACACCAATCCACTATGGAATAGGTGTGCATTAGGCTTCTCCAATATTTTTATTGGTTTATGTTGTTATTTAATTTTTCTCATGAAGTATGATGCATTATTTCATAGGAGTACTTGTAGATTTGCATAGATTGGACTAACCCATTGCTAATGAGTATGGAGGTTTAGGCTGTGTAGATTTATGAGGCTCACATAATGGCACTAGAAGGAGGGCTGCTACTCATTAGATATGCATTATGTTCAGATATAGGCTTTTAATATACTTTTAAGTATACATGATTTAAAAATGACTGTTGGTGTATACTTTGAATATGCTTTTAATCTACTTTTAAAGCGTATATTGCTTATTTACCTCAAATATGTGTTTTCATTGCTCAAAGTGTATTGGCATGGATCTCTTTAGGGTTTGTTTCAATTGGTTTATTTTTCTTCATCGAGGTTTTTTAGCCTTTCGTCAATGTACTAAATAACTTCAATAATTTACTTTCTCTTGTTTTCAGTCTCTTTGCATGTTCTTCATATCTCTCAGCATATCATCAATATTCTTATGGCTGAGTGTTCATGGTAGCGTAACGCCCCCTGGTGCTGTAGTATGCTACTAACATAGTTTGCAGCATTCCTATCACTATTCTCATTTAGGATAACATTATTGTCAATCACGATGGAGAAGAGCTATTTGTCCTCAACCATAAAAATGTTGCACAAAAGCTTGTCCCTATTTACACTGCTCCTATGGGAAGCTCATAGTACCTTTCTCAAGACATATTGAGCAAGAAATCATAGGAAAAAGCCCGTTGGCTTCCCACAACGATGATTCTAGCATATCATTGGTTATCAACAAGCTTAGTGGATTACGATTTGTCCTAATCACATGCAGATTTATAGTGCAAGAAAAATATCATCATTACCTCAAAATATGCTTAAAATCCTAGAACCTTCGTAATAACCTTTAAATATTTCTTGTATGGCTGCACCTCATGCCACTGATTTATACGAAACCTACAGAGTCGCTTATCTTGCAAGTCAAGATGTTAGCCTAAGAGTTAGTAAGCTTTTTTTTTAGGAAGAAAATAAATAAATAAACTTAGGTGAAAGAATCGATTTTGCAGTCAGACATGCTCATAGTTTCTTGATAAGTCTATGACATAATTTCTTGAGCCATACCTAACATATTTATTGTATGTTCATTTGCTACTTTGGTACATGCTGCCACACGAGATGCAAAATCAATTTGACAGTGCTTACGCATAAAGGAAGCAATCAGGTAGGTTATTTAAGGCCCTAACTTGGATTTAATTTCAGATTCTTATAATCAATGTCTGACCAATCAAGCATTTTATGACACAAATATAAATTTTGGTAACATAAGGCAAGTTTTATGTGCACCGCTTATACAAAGACTGTCAAGATTTCTGTGCTAAAATTAGGTGGCATTGCTTTTACAAGTATCTCAAGAATACCATGATAGGCCAAGCATTATAGAATACCACGAGTTTTCTACATTTTATCATAAATTTGACTTTTGATAAGCTCACAAGAGGAGTAAATAGGTGGTGATGGTAGAATAGTTGTCTTTGTTCATTAATTATCAATTGATTGTATCGGCGTTGGTGCGCCATATTTCACCTGTAGTCACTGTAAAAATTCCTTGCTGGCATGTAGTCTTTCTAAGAGGACTTTTAATGCATTAAGGTAGGCATATGAAGTTTTTTTTTCTTTGTTCATATCTACAGAGGCCGCATGAAAAGATTTAAAGGTGCATGAGGTAGCACAAAAGTCTAGTAGGATCTCTCATGAGACTAGCACTTTCTCAAAGCAACCATACCGTCACCTTGTGCATCTCTCCCTTTTTGTTTCCTACCACACACTTTAGAGGGTTGAAAGGGCTGCGTCAAACAAAGCCTCAATTAAGGGTCTATTTTTCATTCTACTTATGTTTCATTGTATTGGATTAGCTATCCACACACATGCATGCATCCTCATATATTTTTTATGACCACAAGACCTCTCAATAGTTGGCCCAAACCAATCTCTACACTGTTGGCTCCAACTGCTTGACATAAAAATTCCCAAGTAGGAGAGTCACCAAATCTATTCGGTAGCTAATAACTCAACATTTTATTTAGGTTGGAAAAGAGGTGAGCTGAAATTGTTAAAATTGCTAGTTTATGCACAAAGTTCTAATTCTCAAGTCCACTATTGTAGTTAGTGCCATGAAGATTATAGCATCCTCCGCCCACATTATGTGTTGCATTGCCAATTCATTCTCTATCATGTGAAAATATTCATGTCAAAATTCATTAAGTTGTGAAATGTCATGTCATCTACAACCTTTTTTTAAATAGTTCATCTCATGAATGGTAATAGTTCATCTCATGAAGTATTGGAGTCCATTCATGTAAAGAGGAAATGACCGAAATGGCTGTCGTGTTCTTGCCCATATTAAATTTTCCAATATACAATGCCATTAAGTCCATTTGGAGCTTCATATCTCGTGATTGATTGCATGAAGTTAGTGGCAACAAGTTATATAAGTCTTACATGTACAACTTAACACCTGCTATTTACAGGTCCTGCAATCTTGATATTCACAACCTGTGCAGGTGAGAAATGCCAAAACATGTTTAATGTTTCAATTCTCAAGTCATTGGTTTCAAATTATGTTCATGTCTACCCTTTGGAAAATTAATTATATCATATACGTTACCAGCTTTGGAAAAGGTTTTATAGATCCCAAAATGACAACTTATCTTTACTTCTATTTATTAGGACTGATGCATTAAATAGAAGTGACGACCTTAGATAGGATTGATTTTTTTAAAATCTAATGGATGTGTTCATTGTGAACGACTTTAGAGGCTTCCTGCAAGTTGCATGTTGTGTATGCTTTGGGGTTACATCTCTTCCATTTTACATAAAGATCTATATGATTTTATCACTTTTTCCAATACCTGATCTTTTATATTTCTTTGATAAGGTGGGACTTTGTGAAAATTGATGTTCCAACTAAATAATAGAAGTAATGTCTGATTTTGGTTGGATCTTTAGCGATCATTTGTGATAATTTAATGATAAGTGATATTATCCTCTTTTGTAAGTTTCATGTTATTGAAGTTTTACATTAGAGTCTAGCTCAATATCAAAGCATGATTCACTTATAAAATGCTTCTTTTATGATCATCCAAATAATTTGTCCTTTCAAATTGGATCTTGTTAGTGTTTGAAGTTAATAATCAAAGTGAATTGAATATTTTAATCCTCACTTGATTGTATTTTTGTTTGATAGGAAAATTGTGGAGGGATTTTGTTTACATTGTTGGAAGATAAGAGGCAATCTTGGATGAAAGGATTGAAGCATTAAATGTGGAGTTGAAAAAGAATTTTTAAATGCTTAAGGCTTCCGTTTTATGCTTTAATTTTCTGTTTTAAACCAACTCTCATTTTTTTGGGCTCTTAAAAATAACATTTCGATCTTTGCTACAAAGGGCTTAAAATGAATATTAGGACAAGCTCACTAGATTTCATTTGAGGCTAACAATTGAAAGAGGAAAATATTCACATTTCCTTTGGTGCTTAAAAAGAAGCCATTATTGATTTATGGGTTTTAAAATGAACATGTGCTACTTTTTTTTTTAATTGCTTACTCAAACTAACACAATTGAAAAGATGTATGTGCTTCTCTCACTCCTCACGATGATCTTGAGAATTAAAAAGCTTTTGGTGGTCTTAGGTTGGGATAAAGTGATTGCCTACACACTTCATTTTGGAAACTTAAATTTAACCAAACACTTTGCGAGTGTGAGTAGAACCTATTGCATGTGTTCTCCCTTTGTGTTAAAATGAAGGTTGGTTGAACTATGAATATGTTTACTCAATTTTATTCATCTTAGAGGGCTTGCCTTGGGGAAAAAGTACTCACCCAAGGGAATACTCAACTTGTAACACTCTAAAGCCAAGATTATTTCCATCCACGATATAAAAGTGGGTACTAGAACAAAGGCCGGTATCACGCGATTGGCTCTGATGAGAAGAGCAACAATGGTCTCTTACCATGTTGGGTCAACTCCTAAGAACATAAAGTCTGAATTAAAACCCTTTTTGTAGAAAGGCCAAAATTGCTATATATTTGTTGGTGCAAGAACGGTCATTTTGAAGCCGCCTCACACTTTTATGGTTTTTATTAGAAATGGAAAGTATGCCATGGGAATTTCATGGGTACTAATGCTTGGTTGCCCCAAGAAGTGAGTTTCATTGAGGTGAGCCAGTGGGGTCAAGCATCTAACCATTTGCTAAAAATAAGCGTAGCTGGACTTGTCCAAGTGGGGACTCAACAAATATAGTCTTTCATATCCATAGGGTTGTATATACTTGCAAATCAAAACACTTTGCTTGTTTGAAAACACTTGGAAACAAACATTTAACATTTTCCATAAAAAATTCAAACTCCTTTTGAGAAGCAAATACCTTTGAACGAATTAATATGGCCTTTCTTTCCCTTAGGATTCCAATCCTAAGAGGCTTCTAGGCATTCAGATTCTATCTCAATTTACTTCCTTAGGATCAACAATAGGTAACTCTTGCCTTAAATTTTCATGGTTTCCATATTTGTGGGATAAGAGAAAATTTGAGACACTAGACATCTAGATTCAAATCTAAACAAAGAGTGTGTGATAAAAAGAAATCACTAAGCTAAGATAAGAAAATTGGCTCTCACGCATGTGTTAGCTCCTCATAATTTCTAAGAAAGTCAAAATTCCAAAGCAAAAGTCCTTGAGCAAAAGTTCAAAATTTAGGAGTCACACTCAAAAGGTCATCAAGAAATACATTAGGAAGTGCAATCAAAAGCAACATATATCAAAATAAATAAATAAATCACAAGGTTCTATAGACTCATTCCTTTGAACAATCCAGAAATGTATGCTCAGTTTGAACAACTTCTTGGTTAAAAGGTCCTTAGAAGTATTGCATGTTTTTCAATACCAAGGTTTAGTAAACAAGTGTCTTTTTAGGTACATCCTAGGATCAAAATCAAACCTTCATCCATCTTTGAACATTAAAACCAAAATAATCTCATAATCAACTCTTGGAAATATTGGAAAAATCCTTCATGTTAAACTTTGGGCCAATCATTTGAAACCAATCCAAAATCATCTGGTTTGATTGAATATGTGTAG
The DNA here is from genome assembly GCA_007258455.2 of Sequoia sempervirens. Taxonomy (NCBI): domain Eukaryota; kingdom Viridiplantae; phylum Streptophyta; class Pinopsida; order Cupressales; family Cupressaceae; genus Sequoia; species Sequoia sempervirens. Next base: position 792,750,426 of record VDFB02271358.1, read on the forward strand.
ATGCATCCTTCTCCACATATTTGATCAAATTAGCAAACCTTGTGAAAAAATTCATCCCTTGATAACATCCAACATCTTGGGATTTAGGAGTTCATTATCAAACCTATCAAAATCACCTTGTTTGTATAGGTGTTTTGTTCTTCTCACACCTAGAAAAATTAGAATCTTGTGAAGGCTTTAACTCTAGGACAACATCCAACCTCTTAGAGTCTATATGAGTCCACCAAAATCAAAATCCAAAATAAATCAATCCCAAATAAATTCCTAAAATTTAACATACCCTCCAAGATTTTCTCAAAAGAGTTCCAATCATCCATCAAATATCCATCTTACATCCATATCATTATCAGCCTTTGATCCTTAAATCATCCTAAATTTTCTCTTTTAGATCAATCCAAAGAATTAGAGAATCACCTTCCACATTCTTGAAGATTGATCCCTATTTTATGGTGCAAACTTGATCACAACACAAGAGGAACATGGAAACCAACAAAAAAACATCTACTTTGAGTGACTTGAGTCAGAATGCTCCTGAAATGAATCCTATTGGGTCTGGCAGTCTCAAAATTAACCTTCCTCCATTTTCGCAAGACCATCAAGAGGAAGGTGTCCAAGTGGAGGACCTTACCAAAAATACCTTTGGAATGTCACATGAGGAAATCACTGAAATAATTCAAAATCAGGAGAATCATAAGATTATCAACATCATGATGAGAACCAATCCCTCACAATACATGCTTGAATTAGCAAAGAAAGGGGCTAAACGACCCTCGGATTTTGATGTGAGCACTATTGTGGAACCATCTTTTGGGATCATGCCTCCAATCTCATCTACCACCCAATTCCAAAACATCACTCAAAACATCCCGCAAATCACATCATCTATTGCTCCAACTCAACCCATTGTTAACAAGGGAAGTCCATTTCTTAATGCATTGCAAACACACCCCCTCGTAAACAACTAGGATTTGGATGCAAACACCATCTTGGGGAAAACCGTACAGAAAAATACATCACACCCATATATCCCTCTTACCTTTCACAATCCAAACTGCCCATCATTATCATCATCATTTCGTGCAACACCCCAAACCTCTCTCCCCATAACCTTGCAAGGAGAGGGTGACATGTTCAGACCAGGGGGAATTTTTGACACTACACCATTTCCTCAAGAGGTTACACCCCCCACTGTATTTCGACCACTTCCATCATTTCCATCAATGTCCACATTATCTCTTGGTTTAGGACATCCCCCTTTACCAAGCATCAATCAAAAAAACCATATCAACCCACCAAGCATCAATCAGAGCAACATTTCAAATACTTCCACCTTGCCATTGATATCGCAACAACACATGGAAACCCCTTGATAATGAAAACCACCACCATCACATCATCAACCATCCCCAAAACATCTCAAAACATGGTATCTCAAGGACCAAACACATTGATCACACCATCTACCACTCAAACCTCAATCATCAACATGACGGTGCCTCTCATCATCACAACAAGCACCATTCCAAATCCACCTCCACCACCACCACCACCAAACTCAAACACATCAAGCTAATACACTATTACGTCGCAAACTGCTTAGCGGGATTCTTGTCAAAAATCACTCCAACAAGTGCAAAAACAACAACCCACACAACTAGCTCCTCACCAAGCTGCTCAAGCCTTGCAAGCTGCATTACAAGCACAATAGGCTGCTCAAGCCAAAATATTATTGCAACAACAACAACAAGCCACTCAGGCTACACAAGCCGCTTAATCCGCACATATTACACAAGCTTCCACTTAGGCCCAAGCATAGGCTCAAGCTCAAGCTCAAGCCCAAGATCAATATCAAGCCCAACAAGCTCAAGCACAAGTGCAAGCACAAACATAGGCACAATATCTTGCACAACAACAAGCAACACAACATCAAGCATATCAGAAAGCTCTAAAACAATATCAAGAACAATAGGAAGCAACCCAATTAGTAGCTCAACAACAACAACAAGCACAACAATAGGCCTTAATAGCACAAGAATAAAAATACCAACAATAAGTGTTGTTGGTACATCAACAATTATAGGAATATTTGGTGTAACAACACATGCAAACATCATCCATCAACATACCAACCAATCCTCCCATCCCACCAACAATCGAACCACTTCAAAACACTTTCATCCCATCCCCTGATCCACAAAATGATGTGACAACACAAATCAGGTTTCTCTCACAACAATTGCTCAACCTTCAGTCTGGGTGAACCACAAAAAACACCTAGCAACTTGTGTCCCTATTCATTCGATAGGAGCCTCGTGATAAAACCATTCCCAAAGGGATTTGAGATGCACAAATTTGATAAGTATTATGGGATAGGAAACCCTGAAGATCACATCAGGGAATTCCAGGTTCATTGCATGGAGGTCACATATGAAAATACCTATATGATGTGACTATTTCCTAGAAGTTTGGCTAGCCACACCATGGAATGGTTATCTCACCCACCTATAGGCATTAAAACATCTCAAGAAATCATAGATGCATTCACCAAAAACCATGCATGTAATATCGCTATGGATGTCAGTATAGAGGAATTTTCAGTTCTAAAACAAGGGAAGAATGAATCATTCACTTCATTCCTACAAGGATAGCGATCCAAGGCCAATCGTAGCAAATGGGTCATGCCTAAGGAACAACAAGTGTGCACTATCATATCCAACCTTGATGAATCCTTGGCATTCCATCTCAAAGTCCTAGGTATCACCACATACGAAAAGTTGATTTCCAAGGCACTCAACATCAAATGATCCCTTATGAAATAACCTGGAGGATCAACTACATATCTCAAACAGTAAAATAATCACCAATCCACCAATTACAATGACAAACCTCACACATGGGAAATAATTTTTTTTTTACCAATGATGGTGTCGATGATGCCAAATTTGTCATCAGTGCCCCTCGACAGAACACACCCGCACCACAAAAAAAAATCCAAAACCATCATCAAAACAACCATCAAGCTAACACAACACCACAATAGCCAAACAATCAAATGATTAATAACGTCAATGATCAAAGGGGACCACCCTAGGGAAACAAGAATTCCACCATGTGGAAGTACACCGCCCTTGGGGAACCACTCAAAGTCACCATGAAGAACTAATAAAGGAAAACATCATCAAGGCTCCCACCTATGAGAATTACCAAGAACTAGATGTGAAACCTCCTTGGTACAATGAAAATGAGCTCAGTGACTTCCACAAAATCAAAGGGCACACCAATAATAATTGCATGAGGTTAGAGAACCTAGTCCAAGACCTCATTGATCAAAGAATCATAAATGTGGAAGAACCAATAGGAAACCAGAACCTCAAAATATACAATAATCCGATGCCTAATCACAACAATAAAGGGAACAATAATACTAATAAGGGGAAAGGTAATTTCAAGAATGTGAATCATGTGTACAACCATCTCGTTGCATCCTTGGATGAGTATTGTGCCACCATCACTATCAAAGGAGCCCATGCCGATTATGGAGTCACCACAAGAGGTGGAAAAATTACCATTGCAAGATCATCTCAGTCAAATCGAGTGCCTGTACCCAACCCCAGATCTGTTCCTAGTGGTTACAATGTCCTTGATCAATTGAAAAGAACCCTAGCACAAATATCCATCATGGAGTTGCTTAAAATATCATTCACCCACAAGAAAATCCTTGAAGAAGCATTGGCTTCATCCACCATCCCCGCATATCTTGATGCAGAACAATTCCAAGCTATGGTTGGAAACATCATCACTCTAAATCTCCTTACATTCTCTGACTAGGACTTTCCCACTCAACCATCTCACAATCGTGCACTCCATTTAGAGGTCCTGGAGCATAAAAATAAAGTCAATCGAGTCTTCGTGAATGGAGGTGTAGGTTTCAATATTTGTTCCCTCTAGCTCATTAAGAACCTAAAAATCTCAGAGGATTGCATCGACAAAGGAAAAGGTATTACAATCAGAGCATATGATGATCAAGAAAGAGTATCCTAAGGTAGAATCCAAATCCCTATTTAAGTAGGGCCAGCTATCATGGAAACAACCTATCAAGTCTTGGGCCTTCACCCGCCTTATAACATTTTCCTGGGACATTTGTGGATCCATGCAATGCAAGCAGTAGCATCAACCTTCCATCAATGTGTCAAATTCACATATAAAGGACAAGAGGTCACCATCCATAGAGATCCTGAACCATTCTCCTACTGCAAGAACCTAGAGGAAAAATACTACAAAAATATCAAGTGCCTAAAAATGATGAAGGCCCATCAACATCGTACATTGATCCAACCTTTTTCACTTCATCGACAGAGACACCCGCAACTCCCACCATCCCCACCATCTCTGATGTCAAAGTCATCATCCAGGACAATGGTTGTGGAAAATATACGATTCCAAAAAATGTTTTTGTGGTAGGAGAGTTACCACAATCTCCTAGATCACGAGGATGTCCACAATCAAATGAAGCCTCCACATCTCAAACATCCCTTGAAGAATATCCCAACTTCAAAATTTGGGGAGATCTTAGCTAAGAAGTCATAGAGGAGGACCCATCTCATCTCCTATACTAAGATAATAGACCAGTAGCCAATCTACCAATGGATGATAGAAGCAAAGGTTTGCAAATGATGCTCGCAATGGGATATGAAAAAAACTGAAGACATGGGGAGAATGACAATGGGCTTCTAATACCCATCATTCCAGAGATGTGAATGAGAAATATTGGCCTTGGGTGTACCCCTCTGAGTATAAACATACGTGGCCAAAGTCCTCTAGTTAGAAAGTTCAATAATCCTCCTTAGCAATCAGTAGCTGAACTTTGCTCACCTGTATCTACAGTTCAAGTCATAAACAACTTCACATTTGACATAACTAACGTCTATAGTAGTAGTGATGATGAGGATGCCATAACTAGCCTACCCATGCTCTTTGAGGATACCACCCTTCTCATTATTAGCACCCTATCATATGAGTTTGAAAACCAAAACCATGAAATTCATCTAGTATGTCTACCCAAAACTCATCAACTATGACCAACGAGGACCACCAATTCTTGAAAAATTTGAAAAAAATGAGGCGCTCTCAGAATTCATGGGACTGTGGGATAATATTCCATGTGGGGATCACAAAGTAGGGTTCATCATTGAGCTAGATACACATGCATACTATGAGGAAACGATTGAATCCCTCAGTCGCAAAAGCAAAAAACTAAGAATAATCTCTAGGTCCTTGAGTGAAAACCACATTGTGGCGCTCTCTAACCCCAAAAAAGTAAAAAGAAAGGACACACCCAATAGTGAAAAACTCTCCGAGGAACCTGGGGATGGTGGATTCAATCTTCCTTTTAGAGCCCTTCATTAGGAAAAATTAGTTGTCCTAGTCAAAAAGTGTAATCTAGTTAATCTAGGAATAGAGGTGACCCCACACATCACATTCTATGTAGAGTCATTATTAACAGAAGAACAAGAACTCCTCACAGTCTTCTTGAGAGATAGGCAAGTAAAATTTTCATGGAGCTATGCGGACATGCCAGGGCTCGATCTAGAAATAGTAGTTCATCACCTAGCAGTCTACTTTGAAGCAAAAACTATTAGACAAAAGCTCAGGAAAATGCATCCTTAGATCACCCTGCTAGTCAAAATTGAATTGAAGAAATTACTGGATGCAGGATTCATTCAAACAATCGACTATCGAGAATGGGTGTCAAATCTGGTTCTTATTTCCAAACCTGATGGGGGCATCCAAATCTACACAGACCTCAAGGACTTAAACAAAGCATGTCCAAAATATGATTTGCCATTTTCCAACATTGACATGATTGTGGACATGACGACAAGACATGGAATGATTTCCTTGATGGACGGTTTCTCAGGATACAATTAGATAATGATTGCTAAAAGAGGCCAACACAAAACAACCTTCACTTGTCCATGGGGGACTTATTATTGCAATATGATGCCATTCAACTTGAAGAATGTAGGAGAAACATACCAAAGAGCCATGACATTAATCTTCCATGACATGATCCATAAAACTGTTGAAGATTATGTTGATGACATACTAGCCAAATCTAGAAAGAGGAAGGATCACATAGCAACCTTGTCTACTATTTTCGACATGCTAGAGGAATACAAGGTCTGATTAAATCCAAAGAAGTGCATCTTCGGCATACAATCAGGAAAGTTGCTAGGATACATAGTGTCAATAAGAGGTATTGAGGTAGACCCTGCCAAGGTAAAAACAATCCTTGAGATGGAGGCACCCAAAACATTGAAACAATTGAGAGGTCTCCAAAGAAGGCTTCAATCCATCCAAAGGTTCATATCACATTTGGCAGATAAACATAATTCATACTCTCACCTACTTCACAAGGGAGTAGTGTAAAAGTGGGATAACAAGTGTGAAGAGGCCTTCAATAAGATAAAAGAATATCTGCTTACACCACCGGTCCTCATGCCACCAATCCCAAGAAAGCCATCAATTATTTATGTGTTAGCAATAGTAGTAGCCCTCAATGCTCTTCTAGCACAGCATGATGAAAACATGAAAGAAAGGGCTATATATTACATCAACCACACAATGGTTGGGCATGAGTTAAATTACTCATCATTTGAGAAAGCATGTCTACCAGTAGTGTTTGCATCACAAATATTGAAACACTACATGTTAGCACATAAAGTCAAACTCATTGCCAAAATTGATCACCTCAAATACTTACTATCAAAGGAAATGCTCACTAGAAGGATGGATAAATGGGTCATGATATTATCGGAATATGACATTGAATATGTGGAATGGAAAGCAATCAAAGTTAAAGTAATCACACATCAGCTTGCGGAAGCACCTATATATTCAGAGAATCCTCTCATCTCAAAGTTTCTAGACGAATCAATCTTAAATCTCAACATAGCCAACCACTGGAAACTTTACTTTGATGGCTCATACATGCAACATGGATCAGGAGTTGGTGTCTTTTTCGTCACCCCACAGGGGGACTACATACCTAGATCATATAAATTGGCATTCCCCTGCACCAACAACATTGCAAAATATGAGGCTTTAACCATAAATCTTAGAATAATAGTGAAGTCGCACATCATGGCCCTTAGAGTATATGGAGATTCCCAGTTGATAATAAACCAAGTGAACGATGTGTACCAGACTAAGGATGATAAGCTCATTCCATACAAGAAACTAGTGGAGACTCTCAAGGAATCCTTTATTGAGATCACATTTGAGCAGATACCTAGAACCAACAACAGAGCTTCAAATGCCATGGCAATGATTGGATCCATACTGGAAATCCCTCACAATGTCCCAAATTATGAATTCTTGGTAGAGCAGCTTCTCGTGCCCGCATTCGTGGCATCGGAATTGGAATTTGTGTGTGAAATGGTTGGTCGTAGTGATTTTTGGTACAATGAAATTTATACCTACCTACGAATAGGGGTCCTACCTATTGACTTACCTTCAACCTTAAAATAGACCTTTGTAAAAAAATCATCCCATTTTGTCATTCTAAGAAACACCCTTTACTGTAGGAGCATAGAAGGAACCCTACTATGTTGTTTAAATGTTGAGGAGGCATTGACCACTTTAACTGAGGTGCATAATGGCATCTGTGGTTCACACTCGAGTGGAATGACCCTAGCCAAGAAATTGTTGAGGATGGGGTATTATTGGCCTACAATGGAAAGAGAAGCAGATGACTATGTCAAAAGTTGCCTACAATGTTAGCAGCATGGGGACCTCATCCATGCTCTAACTCAAGAACTTCATCCCATCATCACACCATGAAATTTTTTGTAGTGGGGAATCGACCTCATTGGAAAAATCACTCCCACCTCATCTAATGGCCACAAGTTCATCATAACCACCACTAAGTACTTTACCAAGTGGGTGGAAGCCATCCCGATGACATACATCACTAGAAAGTAGATATGAAAGTTCATCCTAAACTACTTAATATGACGATATGGTGTACCCCAAACTATTATCTTAGATAATGGGACACCCTTCAAGAATTAGGATGTTCACAAACTTTGCAAAAAATTCAAAATCCAACATTGCTTTTCCACCCCATATTATCCCCAAGGCAATGGCCAAGCATAAGCCACCAATGAAACCATTTTGAAAATCCTCAAGAAATAGTCAATGACGCAGGTCATGACTAGAATTTGTAGCTCAATCCCAACCTCGGGGCCTACCAAACTAGCATCCGCACATCCATAGATGCCACCCTCTTCTCCTTGGTCTATGGATCAGAGCCAATATTACCCATTGAGATCGAGCTCCCTTCATTAAGAATATCATTGCAAAACCTGATAACAGATGAGGAATACTAAGTATAAAGAATGGATGAGCTGGAGCTATTGGAAAAGTGGCATATAGATTCTTTAAATCATTTGTAAATCTATCAAAACAAACTCAAGAGGAGTTATAACAAGATAATCAGAAGCAAGACTTTCCAATTCAGAGAACTAGTGGTAAAGGAGAATAAGAAGAACATCCTAAATCCAAATAGCAAAGAAAAATTTAAACCCAACTGGTTGGGACCATTTTTTATCACAACAAGCTATAAGTAAGGGGAATATTAGTTATCAATACCCGAAGGCAAGCCTTTGCAGGAGCCCATGAATAGCTCCCATCTGAAAAAGTTTTATGCTTAATCTTTTAAGGTATAGAACCAAAAATTCTAATTTTTTTTTTTTAAATGTCTTGAAAAAATGGTCACCCTAATGAAAACCTAGCAAATAGTTGTCTTGGTGACAAATTTTTTTTCAAAAATGCAAAAAATTCAAAACAATCAGACAAAAGAATGAAAATATAGTAACGAAAAAATCATCCTCTAGTGAAAACCACCTCGGTGGCACTTTGGGCAAGTACCTCAGTGAAAACCTAGCAAATAGGTGTCTTGTGTAAATAAGCACTTTCCATCCACTAGGGTATTTACAGCTTGTTCTGCATCATCCATCACATTCAGATCTCCATCCATCAACCATCCATTTGACATCTGCATCATAGCTTGGTTCTATGTTTGTATCATGATCCCTCCTAGTACTACTTGACCCATCCTCAGGTTAGTTTGTCCTACCTTTATTAGAGTAGTCTATTGCATTGTGCTAGGGGCATGTTCTCAATGGATTGGATTCATGTATATTCTTGAAGTCCTAAAATCATAAAATTGAAAAACATCAAGAAAACCAAAAAATCCAAAAACATTAATAAAACCAAGAAAAACTTCAAAAACATCCAAATCATATCAAAATTCAAAAATAGGTCAAAAAGTCATTCAAAAAGTCAAAAAATAGAGTCGTCTTTTCGAACTACAAGTCTCTGAGCCTTGAACATAGGCAAGGTTGATCTATGGTCATCCCCCGAGACACTTTGGTCAGTCCTTTAGGAGTTCGTCATAATAAACTGAAATTTCATCATGTATATCGTCATTTGTAAATCGTTCAAGTCATCAGTTGAACTATGCGACCTCTATGTGTATAACGTAGGAAAGGCTAATCTGATTGATCAGTGCCTAAGGCCCCTAGGATAGGTCCTTAGGTTAGTCTCTTGGTAAAAATCTTAGAAAATCCCAAAAAATTTGAAAATCAATAATCAAAACATTTATAAAATCTTAAAAATACCAAAAATAGCCTCAAAATAGTTCAAAAAACTCCAAAAAATCCAAATATTTTAAAAAATCCATCCGTCTCATCTCGCTTTCACCTGCAATAAAAATAACTCATAATAAATGATCATCATCCTCAACCTTTGGTAAAACAATCAGAAACAAGTCTAGCAGGTAAAAAGTGAAAACTCAAAACGTCAAGTCTTAGGTGTAGGTTCTAGTACATAAACAAGTTAGTCAACTCTTTGTATCAATAGCCTATCATCCAATCAGTCCCATATCAATTATCTCAGAACATCATGTCTTAGTATGTATATTTCCTATAATGGGCATTATTTATAAGAAAGAACACTTTGGATAAAGGAAATGGCATGTTGCCATCCGCTAACATGTCTTAGGATGTATCCTTCCTACAATGGGCATTATCTTTTGGCAATAGTTTTAGTTCTTAATATTAATAACAATTTCATTCTGGTTAGCGGTATTGAAGAATATTAGCTTGTTTATTTACTTTATCTTTGTCTTTTGACTTATCTCTTTATGCTCATTCCAATAACCTCTCGATGATGTCCAAAAAAATTGATTTAGAGAGACAGGAATGGGGCAACAATCATTATCTTTTGTCTATTGTGCTTGTTGGACGTTCTTGTAATATAACTTGGTGAATACTTTCTTTGTTAGATATATATTGATGGTGTTTTGGGTAGCTTGTTGAATAATACATTGATAGGTTATACCTTTCCATGTTTTGGTTCGAGATGTTTGAAACTTTTGAAGTGAATCCTAGCAAGGTTTCTGTATGTCAAGTGTGAACAAGAATACTCCTATCTATTTTTTGAGTCAAAGTCCATCACACTAAGTGCAATTCCATCTTGGTTATTTATACCTTGATGCATCGTGCTTATGCATGTTATCAAACAAAAGGTAAGTGGCCCTTTTAAAATGCCAATTCTTGATAAGCAAATCATCTATTTCTCATCATCATCTCTCATAAAGTTGGCTTGTTGGATCCTCTTGTCATCATCTCATTTCTCATTTATTCTTTTGCACACTAACATCATGTCAAGATAGTTAATCATCTCTTCCAATGCATCCGTCCTGCATCTACAAATCATTAGCACACATAAATCTCATAATCATACCATATCACATCATCCATCTCATCCATCTCACCATGCATTACATTATCATTTGAGTTGTTTAGGATAATATAGACTTGTTAGTCTAAGCATCTAAAAACCATCTCATTTGCATCATCATCACAGCCATCCATGCATCCATCTTGAACCTCTTTGTCACGATATTGATGGTCCTCAAATCAAATCTTTTCGTTCGATCTCTTCAAGGGGAAATGTACCCGTGTACTTTCTGCTGGGGCATCTAAAAAAAATCAGATTTTTTTTGAATTTTGATCATGGTTTGTTTATTATTTGAACCAACACAACAAGTACATTTATTAAAAGAGGGGAAAAATGTAGACATACAAAATTATCATATTGCATTTAATCAAGTCCATTCATTAAATAAATCAAGCTTATTTGATTTATCTCTAAGGCCCACCATTTAAATTAAATAAACACTATCATTATTCCACTTAGCTAAATAAATCAAAATATTTATTTAATTAAATCATTATCATTTTCCATTTCCTTTTTTATTTAGTTTAATCCATAAATCTAAAGCAAAAACGTCAAATAACCTCATCTTTATTTAAGTTAACTAAATCAGGATTAAATCTAATCTTAATGCAAGTCCCATCCTCTAGCTTTTCCCACTTGCACAAATAAATCAATTAATTCATTTATTAAATCCCCATTTTCCATCAACATGGCATAAAAGTGGAATATACTCTCAAATTTGAATTCAAATCAAGTTGACTTGTCCCTTCCAACATAGCATTAATTCTCCTCTTACATGTCCCCTGCTAGGCATTTAAGACCCCTTCTTCTCCCTCCAACAAGCCAAATTTGAAATTTGAAAAGGCCACCTAATATCATTTATTGACACATTCCTCAAAACTTGCACATCCTTGGCCCATTCACATGGTGACAAGTGGCTCCTTGTCATTGGCTCAAGATTAGTCCCACATTCACCCATTTTACATGTCTCTCCATCATTCTCTCTTATAAATAGATAACTCATTCTTTGCATTTGATCATCCACAATCACAATCCTCATGCATAGTTACTCTCTTCACATTGAGAGCTAATTTTGTCCACTTCATCTTCAAGGAATCTTATCATTGAGCTTGTCAAGGGTTGGGAAAGGGTCACTTTTCACAACAAAGTGACACCAATCCACTATGGAATAGGTGTGCATTAGGATTCTCCAATATTTTTATTGGTTTATGTTGTTATTTAATTTTCCTCATGAAGTATGATGCATTATTTCATAGGAGTATTTGTAGATTTGCATAGATTGGACTAAGCCATTGCTAATGAGTATGGAGGTTTAGGCTGTGTGTAGATTTATGAGGCTTACATAATGGCGCTAGAAGGATGGTTTCTGCTCATTAGATATGCATTATGTTCAGATATAGGTTCTAAATCTACTTTTAAGTATACATGATTTAAAAGTGACTGTTGGTGTATACTTTGAATATGCTTTTAATCGGCTTTTCAAGCGTATAGTGCTTGTTTACCTCAAATCTATGTTTTCATTGCTCAAAGTGTATTGGCATGGATCTCTTTGGGATTTTTTTTTATTGGTTTCTTTTTATTCATCGAGGTTTTTTACCCTTTTGTCAATGTACTAAATAACTTCAATAATTTACTTCCTCTTGTTTTAAGTCTCTTTGCATGTTCTTCATATCTCTTCGCATATCTTCCATATTCTTATGACTGAGTGTTCATGGTAGCTTAAGGTCCCCTTGGTGCTGCAGTCTGCTACTAACATAGTTTGCAACATTCCTATCACTATTCTCATTTAGGATAACATTATTGTCAATCATGGTGGAGAAGGGTTGGTTGTCGTTAGCGGTCAAAATGTTGCATAAAAGCTCATCCCTATTTACACTACTCCTGTGGGCAGCTCATAGTACCCTTCTCCAAACATCTTGAGGAAAAACTCATAGGAAAAATCCCATTGGATTCACACAACAATGATTCTAGCATATCATTAGTTATCAAGAAGCTTAGTGGATTGTGATTTGTCCCAATAACATGTAGATTTATGGTGTAGGAAAAAAAACATCATTACCTCAAAATGTGCTCAAAATCCTAGAACCTTCCAAGTAACCTTTAAATATTTCTTGTATGGCCGCACCTCATGCCACTAATTTATACAAAGCCTACAAAGCCGCTTATCTTGCAAGTCAAGATGTTAGCCTAAGAGTTAGTAAGCTTTTGTTTTAGGTAGAAAATAAATAAATAAAATTAGGTGAAAGACTTGATTTTGCACTCAGACGTGCTCATAGTTTCTTGATAATTCTGTGACGTAATTTCCTGAGCCATACCTAACATATTTATTGTATGTTCATTTGCTACCTTGGTACATGCTGCCACATGATATGCAAAATCAATTTGACAGTGCTTATGCATAAAGCAAGCAATGGGGTAGGTTATTTGAGGCCCTAACTTGGCTTTAGTTTCAGATTCTCATAATCAATTTTTGACCAATCAAGCATTTTATGACACAAAGGTACATTTTTTTAACATAAGGAAAGTTTTATGTGCATCACTTATACAAACACTGTCAAGATTTTTGTGCTAAAATTAGGAGGCATTGCTTTTACAAGTATCTCAAGAATACCACGATAGGCAAAGCATTACAAAATACAATGAGTTTTCTGCATTTTATCATAAATATGTGTTTTGATAAGATCATAGGAGGAGTAAATAGGTGGCTTTAGTAGAATAGTTGTCTCTGTTCATTAATTATCCAATGAGTGCACCAGCTTTGGTGCGCCGTATTTCACCTACAGTCACTATAAAAATTCCTTGCTGCCGCGTAGTCTTTCTAAGAGGAATTTTAAGGTATTAAGGTAGGCATATGAAGTTTTATTTTCTTTGTTCATATCTACAAAGGCTACATGAAAAGATTAAAAGGTGCATGAGGTATCCCAAAAGTCTAGTAGGATCTCTCATGAGACTAGCACTTTCTCGAAGCAACCATACCATCACCTTGTGCATCTCTCCTTTTTTGTCACAAAACACACACTTTAGAGGGTTGAAAGGGCTACATTAAACAAAGCCTCAATTAAGGGTCTATTTTGCATCCTGCTTATGTTTCATTGCATTGGCTTAGCTAGGCACACACATGCCTGCATCCTCATATATCTGTTATGACCACCCAACCTCTCAACAGTTGGCCCAAACTAATCTCTCCACTATTGGATCCAACTACTTGACATACAAATTCCCAAGTAGGAAAGTCACCAAATCTATTCAATAGCTGATAACTCAACATTTTATTTAGGTTGGAAAAGATGTGAGCTAAAAATTTTAAAATTGCTAGTTTATGGACAAAGTTCTAATGATCAAGTCTACTGCTGTAGTTAGTGCCACAAAGATTATAGCATCCTCTAACCACGTTATGTGTCACATTGCAAATTCATCCTCTGTCATGTGAAAATATTCATGTCAAAATTCATTAAGTTGTGAAATGTCATGTCAACTACAACCTTTTTTCAAAACAGTTCATCTCATGAAGTATTCAAGTGCATTAATGTAAAGGGGAAACAACCAAAATGGCTATCATGTTCTTGCCCATATTAAAGCTGCCATTATATGATGCCATTAAGTCCATCCGAAGCTTCATATCTCGTGATTGATTCCATGAAGTTGGTAGAAAGAAGTTATATAAGTCTTGCAGGTACAACTTTACACCTACTATTTACAGGTCCTACAATCTTGATATTTGTAGCCTGTGCAGGAGAGAAATGCCAAAACATGTTTAATGTTTCAAATCTCAAGTCTCATTGGTTTCACATTATGTTGATGTCTACCCTTTGGAAAATTAATTATATCATATACGTCACTAGCTTGGGAAAAGTTTTTATAGATCCCAAAATCAAAACTTATCTTTACTTCTATTTATTAGGACTGATGCATTAAATAGAAGCGATGACCATAGATAGGACAGATTCTTTTAAAATCTGATGAATGCATTCATTGGGAACAATGACTTTAGAGGCTTCTTGCAAGTTGCATGCTGTGTATGCTTTGGGGTTACATCTCTACCATTTTACATAAGGATCTGTCTGATTTTATCACTTTTCCCAATACCTAATCTTTTACAAGCTATCGTTACAAACTAATCTTTTATATTTCTTTGATAAGGTGGGACTTTGTGAAAATTGATGTTCAACCTAAATAATAGAAGTATTGTCTGATTTTTGTTGGATCTTTAGCGATCATTTGTGATAATCTAATGATAAGTGATATTATCCTCTTTTGTAAGTTTCATGTTATTGAAGTTTTATAGTAGAGTCTAGCTCAATATCAAAGCATGATTCACTTATCAAATGCTTCTTTTATGATCATCAAAATAATTTTTCCTTTCAAATTGGATCATGTTATTGTTTGAAGTTAATGATCAAAACAAATTGAATATTTTAATCCTCACTTGATTGTATTTTTGTTTGATAAGAAAAGCGAGGAGGGATTTTGTTTACAACATTGGAAGATAAGAGGCGATCTTGGATGAGAGGATTGAAGCATTAAATTTGGAGTTGAAAAAGCATTTTTAAATGCTTAAGGCTTTTATTTTATGCTTTATTTTTCTGTTTTAAACCAACTCTCTTTTTTTTGGGCTCTTAAAAAGAATATTTCAATCTTTGCTAAAAAAGTGCTTAAAATGAATCTTAGGAAAAACTCACTAGATTTTGTTTGAGGCTAACAATTGAACAAGGAAAATATTCACATTTCCTTTGGTGCTTAAAAAGAAGTCATTATTGCTTTGTGGGTTTTAAAATGAACATGTGCTAATTTTTTTTGTAATTTCTTACTCAAACTAACACCATTGAAAAGACATATGTGCTTCTCTCGTGTCTCACAATGATCTTGAGAATCAAAAGGATTTTTGGTGGCCTGAGGTTGGGATAAAGTGATTGCCTCCACACTTCATTTTGGAAACTAAAATTTAACAAAAGACTCTGCGAGTGTGAGTGGAACCTATTGCATATGTTCTCCCTTTGTTTCAAAATGAAGGTTGATCAAACTATGAATATGTTTACTCACTTTTGTTTATCTTAGAGGGCCTGCCTTGGGGAAAAAGTAATCACCCAAGGGAACGACTCAATTGGTAACACTCTAAAGCCAAGACTGTTTCCAGCTGGGATATAAAAGTGGGTATTTGACCAAAGGCCAGTATCATGTGGTTGGCTATGACGAGAAGGGCAGCAATGGTCTCTTGCCATGTTGGGTCAACTCCTATGAACGAAAAGTCTGAATTAAAACCCTTTTTGTAGAAAGGGAAAAATATGTATCTAGTTGTTGGTGCAAGAATGGTTGTTCTAAATCCGTCTCACACTTTTACAGTTTTTAGTAGAAATGGAAAGTATGCCACAAGAGTTTCATGGGTACTAATGGTTGGCTTCCCTGATAAGTGAGTGTCATGGAGGGGTGACAGTCAGGTGAAGCATCTAACCATTCGCTAAAAATAAGTGTAGCTAGACTTTTCCAAGTGGGGACTCAACAAATATAGTCTTTCATATCCATAGGGTCATATATGCTTGTGAATCAAAACACTTTGCTTGTTCGAAAAGACTTGGAAACTAACATTTAAAATTTTCCATCAAAATTTCAAACTCCTTTTGAGAAGAAAATACCTTTGAATGAATTAATATTCCCTTGATTTCCCTTGGAATTCCCATCCTTAGAGGCTTCTAGGCATTCAGATTCTATCTCAATTTGCTTCCTTAGGATCAATAATAGCTAACTCTTTCCTTAAAGTTTCATGGTTTCCACATTTTTGGGATAAGAGAAAATTTGAGACACTAGACATCTAGATTCAAAATCTAACCAAAGAGTGTTTTTGTGATAAAAAAAAATCACTAAGCAAAGATAACAAAATTGTCTCACACATGTATTAGTTCCTCATGATTTCCAAGAAAGTCAAAATTCCAAAGCCAAAGTCCTTGAGAAAAAGTTCAAAATTTAGGAGTCACACTCGAAAGGTCATCAAGAAATACATTAGGAAGTGAAATCAAAAGCAAAATATCAAAATAAATAAAAAATTCACAAGGTTCTATAGAATCATTCCTTTGAACAATTCAAAAATGTATGCTTAGTTTGAACCAGTTCTTGGTTAAAAGGTCCTTAGAAGTATTGCATGTTCTTCAATATCGAGGTCTATAAAAAAGTGTATTTTTAGGTACATCTTAGGATAAAAGTCAAACTTTCATCCATGTTTGAACATCAAAACCAAAATTATCTCATCATCAACTCTTGAAAAATCTTGGAAAAATCCTTCATGTTAAAATTTGAGAAAATCATTTCAAACCAATCCAAAATCATCTTATTTGATTGAATATGTGTAAATGCATCCTTCTCCACATATTTGATCTAATTATCAAACCTTGTGAATAAATTCATCCCTCGATAACATCCAACATCTTGGGATTTAGGAGTTCATTATCAAACCAATCAAAATCACCTTGTTTGGATTGGCGTGTCCTTCTTACAACTAGAAAAATTAGCATCTTGTGAATGATTTAACTCTAGGACATCGAAACTTTGAGAGTTTATGAGTCCACCAAAATCCAAATCCAAAACAAATCAATCCCAAATCAAGTCCTAAAATTTAGCATACCCTTCAAGATTTTCTCAAAAGAGTTCCAATCATCTTTCAAGCATCCATATTACATCCATATCATTATCACCCTTTGATCCTTAAATCATCCTAAATTTTCTCTTTTTGATAAATCCAAAGAATTATAGAATTCACCTTCCACATTCTTGAATTGATCCCTATTTTATGGTGCAAACTAGATCACAACACAAGAGGAAAATGGAATCCAACAAAGAAACATCTACTTTGAGTGACATGAGTCAGACCGCTCCTGAAATGAATCCCATTGGGTTTGGTAGTCTCATTTTTAACCTTCCTCCATTTTCGCAAGACCATCAAGAGGAAGGTGTCCAAGTGGAGGATCTTACCAATAATCCCTTTGGAATGCCACATGAAGAAATCACTAAAATAATTCAAAATATAGAGAATCATCAGATTATCAACATCATGATGAGAATCAATCCCTCACTATACATGCTCAAATTAGCAAAGCAAGTGGCTAAACTCCCCTCAGATTTCAAGGTGAGCACTATTGTGGAACCATCTTTTGGGATCATGCTTCCAATCTCATTCGCCATCCCCATTTCATCTACCCCCCAATTTCAAAACATCACTCAAAACATCTCGCAAATCACATCATTTATTGCTCCAACTCAACCCATTAAGAACAAGGGAAGCACATTTCTTAATGCATTGCAAACACACCCACTCGTAAACATTCATGATTTGGACACAAACACCATCTTGGGGAAAACCGTACAAAAAAATCCATCACACCCATATATCCCTCTCACCTTTCACAATCCAAATGGCCCATCATCATCATCATTCCGTGCAAAACCCCAAACCTCTCTCCCCATAACCTCGCAAGGAGAGAGTGACATATTCAGACTAGGGGGCATTTTCGACACTACACCATTTCCTCAAGAGGTTACACCCCCCACATTTCCACCACTTCCATCATTGCCATCAATTTCCACATCATCTCTTGGTTTAGGACTTCCCCCTTTACCAAGCATCAATCAACAAAACTAGATCAACCCACCAAGAATCAATCAGAGGATTATTCTAAATACTTCCATATTTCCATAGTTATCATAACAATAGATGGAAACCACCTGAATAACGCAAATCACCAACATCACATCATCAACCATCCCAAAAACATCTCAAAAAATGGTCTCTCAAGAATCAAACACATCGATCACACCATCTACCACTCAAACCTCAATGATCAACATGACAATGCCTCCCATCATCACCACAACAAGCACCATTCCAAATCCATCTCCACCACCACCACCACAAAACTTGAACACATCAAGCCAATATAGTATTGTGTTGCAAACCGTTCAGTGGGCTACTTGTCAAAAGGCACTCCAACAAGTGCAAAAACAAGAAGCCACACAACTAGCTGCTCAACAAACCGGTCAAGCCTCACAAGCTGCTCAAGCTACCCAAGCTGCATTACAAGCACAACAGGCTGCTCAAGCCCAAATCTTATTGCAACAAAAACAACAGCAAGAAGTTGCTCAGGCTACATAGGTTGCACAAGCCGCTCAAGCTACATAGATTACACAAGCTACCGCTCAGGCCTAAGCACATGCTCAAGCTCAGGCTCAAGCCCAAGGTCAATATCAAGCCCAACAAGCTGAAGAACAAGCACAAGCACAAGCACAAACACAGACACAATATCTTGTACAACAACAAGCAGCGCAACATCAAGCATATCAGCAAGCGCTAAAACAATATCAAGAACAATAGGAAGTGGCCCAATTAGTAGCTCAACAACAATATCAGGCACAACAAAAGGCCTTAATAGCATAATACCAACAAGACCAACAAAAAATGTTGTTGCTACAACAACAAACATTGTTGGTACAACAAAAATTGTAGGCATATTTGGCACAACATCACATGCAAACATCATTAATCAACATACCAACCAATCCACCCATCCCATCGATAATTGAACCACCTTAGAATACTTTCATCCCACCCCCCGATCCACAAAATGATGTGGCAACACAAATCAGGTTGCTCTCACAAAAAGTGCTCGGCCTTCAATTAGGGAGAACCACGAAAACACCTAGCAACTTGTGTCCTTATCTATTAGATAGGAGCCTTGTGATGAAACCATTCCCAAAGGGATTTGAGATCCCCAAATTCAATAAGTACCGTGCGATAGGAAACCCTGAAGATCACAATAGGGAATTCCAGGTTGATTGCATAGAAGTCACATACGATGATACCTATCTGATGCTACTATTTGCTAGAAGTTTGGCTAGCCATGCCATGGAATGGTTCTCTCTCCTACCTACATGAATTAAAACATTTCAAGAAATCATAGATGCATTCATCAAAAACTTCACATGCAATATCGCTATGGATGTCAGTCTAAAGGAACTTTTAGCTCTGAAACAAGGGAAAAATGAATCATTCACTTCATTCCTACAACGATGGTGATCCAAGGCCAATCAGAGCAAATGGGTCATGCTCAAGGAACAACAAGTGTGCACTGTCCTATCCAACCTCAACGGAGCCTTGGAATTCCATCTCAAAGTCCAAGGTATCACCATGTATGACCAGTTGATTTCCAAGGTGCTCAAGATCAAACAATCCCTTATGAAACAACTTGGAGGATCAATTGCATATCCCAAACAACAAAACAATCACCCATCCACTAGTTACAATGCAAAAAATACACATGGGAAAGAAACAAGAATGTTACCAACGATGGTGTCATCGATGCTGAAGTTTTCATCAGTGCCCCTCGACAAAACACACCTTCACCACAACAAAAAATATAAAAACATCACCAAAACAACCATCAAGCTAAGACAACACCACAATAGCGAAACAATCAAATGATTAATAACATCAAAAATCAAAGGGGACTGCCCTAGTGAAACAAGAATTCCACCAAGTAGAAGTACAACACCCTTGGGGAACCAATCAAAGTCATCATGAAGAAACTAATAAACGAAAACCTCAAAAAAAATTAGCTTTGCGACTTCCACAAAATAAAAGGGCACACCTAAAAGAACTTAGTCCAAGACCTCACTAATCAAAGAATCATAAATGTGAAACAACCAACAGGAAACCAAAACCTCAAAATATACATGAATCTGATGCCTAATCACAACAATAAAGGGAACAATAATACTGATAAGGGGAAAGGTACCTTCAAGAATGTGAATCATGTGTACAACCATGTTGTTGCATCCTTGGATGAGTATTGCACCACCATCACTATCAAATGAGCCCACGTCAATTGTGGAGTCCCCACAAGAGGCAACAAAATTACCATTGCAGGATCATCTCAATCAAATCGAGCACCCAAAACCAACACCAGATCTATTCCTAGCTATTACAATGTCCTTGATTAGCTGAAAAGAACCCCAGCACAAATATCCATCATGGAGTTGCTAAGAGTTTGATTTTCCCACAAGAAAATCCTTGAAGAAGCATATGCTTCATCCACCATCCCTACAGACTTTGATGCAAAACAATTCCAAGCTATGGTCAGAAACATCATCACTCTAAATCTCCTTACATTCTCTGACCAGGAATTTCCCAATTAACCATCTCACAATTGTGCACTTGATTTAGAGGTCTTCGTGCATAAAAATAAAGTCAAGCAAGTCTTGGTGGGTGGACGTGCAGGTTTGAATATTTGTTCCCTCAAGCTCATTAAGAACTTAAAAATCTTAGAGGATCCCATCGACAAAGGGAAAGGTATTAGAATGAGAGCATATGTTGATCAAGAAAGAGTGTCCCAAGGCACAATCCAAATCCCTATTCAAGTAGGGCCAACTATCATGGAAATAAGTTGGCAAGTCCTAGACCTTGACTTGCCTTATAACATTCTCTTGGGATGTCCGTGGATCCATACAATCTAAGAAGTAGCTTCAACCTTCCATCAATGTGTCAAATTCACATATGAAGCACAAGAGGTCACCATCCATGGAGATCCTAAACCATTCTCCTACTACAAGAACCTAGAGGTAAAATACTACAAAATACCTCAAGTACCTAAAAATGATGAAGGCCCATCAACATTGTACATTAATCCAACCACTCTCACTTCTGTGACAAAGACACCTTCCACTCCCACCATCCCAACCATCTCTGATATAAAAGTCATCATCTAGGACAATGGTTACGTAAACTATATGATTCCCAAAAATTCTTTTGTGGTATGAGAGTTACCACAACCTCCCAGATAACGAGAACATTCACAATCAAATGAAGCCTCCACATCTCAAACATCCTTTGAAGAATATCCCAACTTCAGAAGTTGGGGAGATCTCGACCAAGAAGTCATAGAGGGGGACCCATCTCATCTACTATACTAGGATAATAGATCAACAGCCAATCTACCAATGGATGATAGAAGTGAAGGTTTGCAAATGATGCTAGGAATGGGCTATGATAGAAACCAGAGACTTGGGAAAAACAACAACATGCTTCTAATACCCATAATTCCAAAGACACAAATGAGAAATCTTGGCCTTGGATGTACCCCTCTGAGTATAACCATACATGGCCAAAGTCCTATAGTTAGAAAGGTCAATAATCCTCCTTACCAATCAGCAACTGAACTTCACTTACCCGTATCTACAGGTCGAGTCATAGACAACTTCACATTTGACATAACTAATGTCTATAGTATAGTGATGATGAGGATCCCATAACCAACCCACCCATTCTCTTTGAGGATACCACCCTTCTCATGATTAGCACCATATCATATGAGTCTGAAAACCAAAAAAATGAAATTTGTCTAGTCTACCCACAAGTCATTGACTATGACCAATGAGGACCACCAATTCTTGGCATATTTGAAAATGATGAGGCACTCTTATAGTTCATGGGACTATCAAATAATATTCCATGTGGGGATCACAAAGCAAGGTTCATCATTGAGATGGATACACTTGCATACTATGGGTTTATGATTGAATCCCTTAGATGCAAAAGCGAAAAACTGAGAATAATCTCTAGGTCCTTAAGTGAAAACCACACTATGGTGCTCTGTGACTCGAAAAAAGTAAAAATAAAGGACACATCTAATGGTGAAAACCTCTCTGAGGTGCATGAGGATTGGGGATTTAATCTTCCTTTTAGAGCCCTTCATCAGGAAAAATCAATGGTCCTAGCCAAAAAAATGTAATCTAGTTAATCTCAGAACAAAGGAGGCCCCACACATCACATTATATGTAGAGTCATTATTAATAGAAGAGCAAGAAATCCTCACAGCCTTTTTGAGAGAGAGGCAGGTAAACTTTGCATGGAGGTATGTAGACATGCCAGGGCTCGATCTAGAAATAGTATTTCATCACCTAGTAGTCTACTCTAAAGAAAAACCTATCAGACAAAAGCTTAGGAAAATGCACCCTCAGATCGCCATGCTGGTCAAAATGGAATTGAAGAAATTACTGGATAGAGGATTCATTCGACCAATCAACTATCCAGACTGGGTGTCAAATCTGGTTCCTTTTTCCAAACTAGATGGGGGCATCTAAATCTGCATAGACTTTAGGGACTTAAACAAAGCATTTCCAAAAGATGATTTCCCATTGCCCAACATTAACATGATTGTGGACATGATGGCAGGACACGAAATGCTTTCCCTTATGTACAGTTTCTTGGGATACAACTAGATAATGATTGCTAAAGAAGACCAACACAAAGTGGCCTTCACTTGTCCATGGGGGACTTATTGCTAGAATATGATGCCATTCAACCTGAAGAATGCAAGACCAACATACCAAAGAGCCATGATGTTAATCTTCCATGGCATGATCCATAAAACTATCAAAGATTATGTCAATGACATACTAGCCAAATCTAGAAAGAGGAAGGATCACATAGCAACCTTGAGTACTATTTTCGACAGGCTAGAGGAATACAAGGTCTAATTAAATCCATAGAAGTGCATCTTCAACATACAATCATGAAAGTTGCTATGATACATAGTGTCAATGAGAGGTATTGAAGTAGACCCTACCAAGGTAAGAGCAATCCTTCAGATGGAGGCACCCAAAACATTGAAACAATTAAGAGGTCGCCAAGGAAGGCTTCAGTCCATCTGAAGGTTCATAGCACAACTGGTAGATAAATAGAATCCATACTCTCACCTACTTCTCAAAGGAGTAGTGTAAAAGTGGGATAACAAGTGTGAAGAAGCCTTTAATAATATTAAAGAATATCTGCTTACACCACCGGTCCTCATGCCATTGATCCCAAGAAATCCATTAATTCTTTATGTGTCAGCAAAAGTAGCAGCCCTCAGTGCTCTTCTATCTCAGCAAGATTAAAATAGGAGAGAAAGGGCCATATATTACATCAGTTGCACAATGGTTGGGCATGAGTTAAATTACTCATCCATTGAGAAAGAATGTCTAGTAGTAGTGTTTGCATCACAAAAATTTAGAAACTACATGTTAGCACATAAAGTCAAACTCATTGCCAAAATTGATCCCCTCAAATATTTACTATCAAAGGAAATGCTCACTAGAAGGATGGCTAAATGGGTCATGATATTATCAGAGTATGACATTCAATATGTGGAGCGGAAAGGAATCAAAGGTCAGGTAATCGTAGATCAAATTTCAAAAGCACCTATGTATTCAGAGAATCCTCTCATCTCAGAGTTTCTAGATGAATCCATCTTCAATATCAACATAGTTGACCACTAGAAAATTTACTTTGATGGCTCATACACGCAAAATGGATCAGCAGCTGATGTCTTTTTCATCACCCCATAGGTGGATTGCATACCTAGATCATATAAATAAGCATTCCCCTACACCAATAACATTGCAAAATACCAGGCTTTAACCATAGGTCTTAGAATAGTAGTGAAGTGGCACATCATGGCCCTCAAAGTATATGGAGACTCCCAACTGATAATAAACCAAGTGAACAGTGAGTACCAGAATAAGGATGATAAGCTCACTCCATACAAGAAACTGGTCGAGACTCTCAAGGAATCCTTTATCGAGATCACATTTGAGCAGATACCCTGAGCCAACAATAGAGCTGCAAATGCCATGGAAATGATTGGATGACTATTGGACATCCCTCACAATGTCCTAAAATATGAATTCTTTGTAGAGCAGCTTCTCGTGCCCGCATTCAAGGTACTAGAATCAAAATTTGTGTGTGAAATCATTGGTCCCGGTGATCCCTGGTACCATGAAAGTTATACCTACCTGTGAATAGGGGTCCTACTTGCTGACTTACCTTCAACCTTAAAATGAACCTTTGTCAAAAAATCATCCCAGTTTGTCATCCTAGGAAATACCCTTTACCATAGGAGCATAGACGAAACCCTACTACGCTATTTTAATGCTAAGGAGGCATTGATCACATTAACTGGGGTGCATAATGACATATGTGGTTCACACTCAAGTGGAATGACCCTAGTGAAGAAATTGCTGAGGATGGGGTATTATTGGCCTAAAATGGAAAGAGAAGCACTTGGCTACATCAAAATGTTCCTACAATGTCATCAGCATGGGGACCTCATCCATTCTCTAGCTAAAGAACTTCATCCCATCATCACACCATAGACCTTTTCACAGTGGGGACTGGACCTCACTAGAAAAATCACTCTCACCTCATCTAATGTCCACAAGTTCATCATAACCGTCACTGAGTACTTTACCATTTGGGTGGAATCCATCCCCATGACATACATCACTAGAAAGTAGATATCAAAGTTCATCATGAACTACTTAATATGCCGATGTACAGTGTTCCCCAAACTATTATCTTAGATAATGGGACACCATTCAAGAATCAGGATGTTCATGACCTTTGCGAAAAATTCAAAATCCAACATTGCTTTTCCACCCCATATTATCCCCAAGGCAATGGCCAAGCAAAAGCCACCAATAAAACCATTTTGAAAATCCACAAGAAAATAGTCAATCACGTAGGTCATGATTGGAATTTATAGCTCAATCCTGCCCTCTGGGCCTACTGAACTAGCATCCACACATGCACCAGTGCCACCCCCTTCTCCTTAGTCTATGGATCAGAGGTGGTATTATTCATTGAGATCAAGCTCCCTTCATTAAGAATATCATTGCAAAACCTCATAACATATGAGGAATATCGAGTATGAAGACTGACTAAGCTAGAACTACTAGACAAGCAACGTATAGATGCTTTAAATCATTTGCAAGTCTATTAGAACAAACTCAAGAGGAGTTATAACAAGAAAATTGGAAGCAAGACTTTCCAAGTCAGAGAAATGGTGCTAAAGGAGAATCAAAAGAACATCCTAAATCCAAACAGTAAAGGAAAATTTGAACCCAACTGGTTGGGACCATTTGTTATCACAACAAGCTATAAGTCAAGGGTATATCATTTATCAACACTTGAAGGTGAGCTTCTACAGGAGCCCATGAATAGCTCCCATCTCAAAAAGTTTTATGCCTAATCTTTCAAAGTATAGAATGAAAAAAAAAAAGAATAGAAAATGTCTTGAAAAAATGGTCACCTTGAAGAAAACCTGGCAAACAGGAATCTTGGTGATAACAAAAAAATCATAAAAGCAAAAAATAAAAAAAAAATTAAAAAAAAGAATAAAAGAATAGTAAAGAAAAAATCGTCCTCTAGTGAAAACCACTTGAGTGGAACTTTGGTCAAGTACCTTGGTGAAAACCTAGAAAATAGGTGGCTTGTGTAAATAAGCACTTTCCATCCACCAGGATCTTTTCGGGCTTGTTCTTCATCATCCATCCATTACATTTCCATCATCCATCACATTCAAATCTCCATCCATCACCCATCCATTTGACATCCGCATCGTAGCTTGGTCCTATGTTTGTATCATAATCCCTCGTAGTACTACTCGACCCATCCTCAAGGTCAGTTTGTCTTGCCTCTATCAAAGTAGTCTATTGCATCATGCTGGGGGCATGTTCTCATCGGATCGAATTCATGTATATTCTGGAAGTCCTAAAATTAGAAAATAAAAAAACATCAGGACAATTGAAAAATCTAAAAACATTCATAAAACCAAGAAAAACTTCAAAAACATCCAAATCATATCAAAATTCAAAAACAAGTCAGAAAGTCTATCAAAAAGTAAAAAAAAGAGTCATCTTGTCAAATTACAGGTCTTTGAGCCTTGAACATAGGAAAGGTTGATCTATGATCATCACCCAAGACACTTAGGTCAGTCCTTTAGGAGTCCATCATAATAAACTAACATTTCATCATGTATATCTTCATCTATAAATCGGTCAAGTCGTCAATCGAACTATGCGGTCTTTGCATGTATAATGTAAGCACTGGATAATCTTATTGATCATCCCCTGAGGCCCCTAGGATAAATTCCTTAGGTTAGTCTCTTGGTAAAAATCTCAGAAAACCCCAAAACATTTGAAAATAAAAAATCAAAACATTTATAAAATCTTGAAAAGTACCAAAAACAACCTCAAAACAATTCAAAAAACTCCAAAAATATCCAAATATTTGAAAAAATCCATTCGTCTCATCTTGCTTTCACCCGCAATAAACATAACTCATAGTAAATGATCGCCATCTTCAACCTTTGGTAAAACAATTGAAAACAAGTCTAGCAGATGAAAAGTGAAAACTCAAAATGTCAAGTCTTAGGTTTGGGTAGTACATAAACAAGTTAGTCAACTCCTTGTGTCGATAGCCCATCATCCAATCAGTCCCATATCATTCATCTCATAACATCATGTCCTAGGATGTATCCTTCCTACAATGGGAACTATTTATCAGAAAGAACACTTTGGATAAATGAAATGATGTGCCACCATCCACTAACATGTCATAGGATGTATCCTTCCTACAATGCGCATTATCTTTTGGCAATAGTTTCAATTTTTATCCTTAAAAACAAATTTCCTTTTGGTTAGCGGTATTGAAGAACATCAGCTTTTTTTTTTACTTTATCTCTTTGCACTCATTCCAATAAATTCTCAATGATGTCCAGACAAATGGATTTAGAGAGATAGGAATGGGGCAACAATCATTATCTTTTTTCTTTGGGTTCCCTTTATATGCTTGGATCCAACTATATTTTGTCAGTGTGAATAATCAATCTATTGACTCAACTTAAGTGTACCTAGGTTGATGAGGTTAGACAACATCTTGTCTAATCATATGTACAACATTTAAACCTTTAGAGGTTACCAAATTATTTGGTTAACCTCATGCACACACCAAGTGTGCATAAGGTTGACACATATAGGACACTTGTCTACTATTTTGTGCCACTTCATTGGGCAATTGTCATTTCACCTCATAGGTGGATTGCCCCATCCTTGCCTATATAAGCAAGGATTTGTACTCAATAAAGTTGGATCAACTAAATACAATCATGTTGCACTGTTCATTTGTTCATTTATTCTTGTTATTCTAAGTCCTAGATCCTCCTATTTTCTAATATGATATCAAAGTTTTAGGTGGAGATAGTGCAAGCCATTAGATGAACAATTTTATTGTTTTTAGTTTATTTTGACCCCACCCCTGTTTCAAAGTGTGGCATGATTTTCCTTGGAATGAGCAGATTGAAGTGAGATTTGTAGGCAGATTGAATGTGGCATTTGATCTCTTTGTAGGCCATGAATTCTCTTGAGGGTGGCGAGATATTTTTGCTCATTCTCTATCTCTATAAATCATTGCAATTCTCTATCTCTACAAATCATTATATTTTTCTAGTAATTGATAGTGAATGCTCTCTACTCATGGGTCCATTCATTGGCAACAAGGGGCAGTGAAATAAGTCACCCAAATTTGCTCCTTTTTTCATGCCAAGTATTCAGTTTTCCAATCTCCAAATTTTTCATTGCATCTCCCAATTCATTGGCAACTGGATGCCATTTGTAGGTAGGGAGAGGTGTTTTTCTTTTTCAGGTCATGTATTCCTTCAAGAGAGGCCCATGCGACCCATAGAAACCCACAAGGAGTTGCATCCATGAGTAGTCAAATTTACATTAGAGGCAACCCGTGAATTTGGCGTGGGAGTTTGGCATTCTGCTCAAAGTTTTTGTAAAATCATTGAACACCTCTTCAAATAAACAATCCAATGACTTCTTGTAGCTATAAAGTATTTCCCATTTATCTCTCCAACATGTGTCTTCCTTCATCCATTCACAATCCAAGTAAAATCATGTAAAATCTCAACATTATTTTTTAGATTCTCTATCTGACTTGGTGTTGAAATCTTTGCACCTTGGTTGCAGCTGCAAGGTGTCAATTTTGGCATCAACATGAAGAGTTGTGTAGAATTTGAGCTAATGGCCACAACCTTCATCTAGAATAACTCAAGCCTCACAAACCTCTTCTTCTATGACCTCAAATTCAAGGAATCACAGGGGAGCTTTGCTCTAATGGGCATCAATTTGCTATCGTAAATCCATCTTGTGAGTTCGGCAACGATAATCTGAAGGACTCTTTCGGGGTGGGAATTGCAAGAGGATTGCGTGGCCAACAACATGCCTACCTTTGTGGAAGGAAAAATTGGCTTGCTAGTTGGGAATGTCTCCTAAAATTTTCCAACATATCTTGAAAAAGTCTTAGCCGCCTTCTTCATTAGTCTTACTTTTTATGACTATTACATTTAATATTACTATTAAATTCTAACTATCATTATTTAAGCCATTTTTTAAACCGTTAATAATTCACTCAAATTATTAAATTTTTTTTGCAAACCTCTAGTAGTTATATAACTTTCTGGTTTATCAATGGGCTTCTAAAGGGGCATGATTTTTTTACATTTTGCAATAATTTGTACTAGCTGTCACAGGTACAGGCATGGAACGATCAACTCATTGGGGCCCTCTACAAAAAGTAGCTAATTGGGGGAAAGGGGAAAGCTTACTTTTGAGGAGCAAAGTGAATTTGAAAGGAAAAGATATCTATATGGCTTGGGTAGAAATTGTTTTACATCTATACATTTTTTTCGAGCATTGTAGAACATTTTAAACCCCATCTTATAGTGCAACAATGCAACTGAGATTAAAAAGAATTTCTATATAATGTATCTATTACTTCCAATCTCAATTAATTAATTATCAATGATTTTAATAAGTAATAGTAGGAGAATGATTTTTGAATAAAATTTTTCATAATAAATCACATTTTCTGCATTGAATACAATTTAAATATGTAAATTACTAGTTTTGTTAATAATAATAATTTTTGTCCAAAATTTAAGGTAGTGGGGGTGAATATATTGACATACGAGTTAACCAAGATTAAAATCCATAGAGTACATTATAATAAACAAAGATATTTGGATGGATAATATGAATAAGGCTTATGTAGAAATTGTTTTACATCTCTACATTTATTTCGAGCATTATACATCATTGTAAACCCTATGTTATTGTGCACTTCTTTATTGTTATGTGAGAAGAAATGCACCAAAGATTAAAAATCATTTATGTATATCATGATATTGTTTTTTGCACTTCTATATCAGATATTTTTAGTTGGAAACTGATTGCGAAATGTAAAATAGAATTGTAGTTCGTTTTAATTTTTTACAATGTATCCATTACTTGCAATGCCAATTAATTAATTATCAATGATTTTAATAAGTAATATTAGGAAAATGATTTTTGAATAAAAATTTTCTTTATAAATAAAATTTTCTCAATTGAATACAATTGAAATTTGTAAAGTATTGGTTTTCTTAATAATAA
The DNA here is from genome assembly GCA_007258455.2 of Sequoia sempervirens. NCBI lineage: Eukaryota > Viridiplantae > Streptophyta > Pinopsida > Cupressales > Cupressaceae > Sequoia > Sequoia sempervirens. The sequence goes on from VDFB02271358.1 coordinate 792,780,525, forward strand.
TAATTTTTGTCCAAAATTTAAGGTATTATATATTTTGTGTTAATAGTGTCTATATTTGATGTTTTTGTATAGGTAAATCAATTGTTTGAATCATTAAAATGGGAAAATGTTTTGTGTTCCAGAATGAGATTTACTAGTTACAAAGTGGCTATCAAATTTTACATTATGTGCTATCTTCCTAAGATCAAATTAACAAGTATGCTTTTGAAAAAGTGATTCGATTAGTATAGTCGTGTCTTTTAGAAAAGTGATTCCATTAGTTTAGTTATAATGGTCATCAAAAATGGGTTTTGCAAAAAGTGAAGATGTTATAACTAGTATCAACTCCATAATCTTGGGATTTGAATGACATGCATACTTTTTCAAGGTATTTTAATTGAATTACAAGGTACACATTGTTTGGAGGGAACATCGAAAAGATGTCACCAAATGTATACAATGATTTTTCTAGAAATATATATATGTAAGAACAAATGTATGGTGTTAAATGTAGAACGACAAAAACACACTTGTTTGCCTTCCTACCATCATTGCATAATGAGGGCACATGACCTACATAAAGAGCTCCAAGCAATAGAAAAATGAAACATGTACGGGAGATACTGCGAAAATTCAACATACATTATTATTTTAATTGAATTAGAAGGCACACCTTGTTTTGAGGAAATATGGAAAACATAATTGTAAATCTATACAAGAATTTGTGCATATACAAATATCTATGTAACAAAAAATGAATGATGTGAAATGGGAAACTAGAAAACCCGCACTCATTTTCCACCCTACCATATTGGCATCATGGAGCCACATGGACTCTAGCCAAACCCCCAAGCAAGAGAAGTATGAAATGTCCATGAGAGATGCTATGGTGTTTCATCATACTGATGAGGGCACAACCCGAGACTTAGAAAATAACCCACAAACAAGAGAATAATTTTATTATTCAGAAAATGGAGCTTCTTACATGCAAAGGATTTCAAATCCCCGAGTTCTACAACACATGCAAGTTACAAAAAGCTACAGAATCACCCTTTCGCAATATGCAAGCTTGTCCCCAAAAATTTACCCAAAAATTAGAAGCCCACCCATAAATAGAGCTCCTCTTTAGTTTGGAGCTAAAACAACATTCAAATTTGAGTTTAGGTGGTTTTCTGCTGAAAAATTACAACTTGAAGTTCAAATTTCAAAAGAACATTTGCAATTGTATATTTTAGAAAGTGCGCCAACTTCCTGGGGCCATAACTTTTGATCCGGGACTCCGATTCGTGAACCATTTGAACCATTGGAAAGGTTTCAAAGTCAATAACGTGCTCAAAATTTTCCATGCTGATTTTGGAAAGTTTTGGGGCTGTTCCAGGAAATCTAAGTGCCTCAAATCTAACTCGGAAGACTTTTAGGTGCAAATCTGGGAAACTAAAACTGCAATATCTTTCAACTCAGGAATAGAAAGGGTATGTGCAGGATCATGGTATGCCAAAAAGTGGCAATATTTGTAGGGTCTGTGGCTGATGACTTTTTTTTCACCCAAAATTAATGAAACTAAAAAGGGTTTTAGAGGAGATTCTCACTTTCCAAAAATATAAATTATGATTTAATTTGAATTTAATAAATAATTATTATTCATTTTCTATTAGAATTACGACTAAAGTCCTAATCGATAGGCTGATTGAAAAACATCTATAACTTTCAAACGGTATCATATTTTTTGAATCCAAAACATGCGTCACATTCTATGCTTTACATAATATAGGATTAAAAAAAGAAAAATTAAATTTCATGAATTTTTGACCAAGTTAAGGTGGTCAGACAGACGAGTTTTTATATTTTCTAAAAGTTGTAATAAAAAATTCATAATTAATTATTTACTTGCAAAACAATTACAAAAAAATATGCATCACATCCTGACATGAGTCCTCTACTTATTTCGAAAATATTATAAAAGAATATTATCATTTTATTGTGGTTAGGGTGGTCAGACAGACACCTACTTATTTTTTCCCTTAAATTTAAGTACTATTGCATTGAAATTTCAAATTTTCACCAAATAGGATTTTTATTTATTTTAAATAAACCTAGTATTTTAGAAACTACATTCAATTCTACAAATTCGGCCTCTTACATATTTTTGAAATAATATAGATAACTTATTCAAATATTCAAGTCTTCGTCAAGTTGCTAACAGCTGATTTTTCTGAATTTTTTGCCACTTAAGGGCCTATTTGGCATACCATGATCCACAGCACATGCCGAAAATAAAAGCAATGAAATTGGAATTTCATTATGAATAAAGGGTATCCAAGAATGTAAAAACATCTAAAGCTGGGAAACTTGGGGGAATTTAACTATTTTGGGTGATGCAAAGATTGCCCTTACACCACTAGATGCTCACATTAGACACCGAGTAATTTAGTGACCATCCGTCTCAAATGGTTGAAAATCAATTAGTCTGACCCGCTACCTTAGATAGCCAGGATGAATCTTCCACAAGCCTTCCTCTCCATTTCACTAGATATTCTTCATACTACCTATTTCTGGTACTCCTTCCCACACGACTATCCAAGATTGCTTCAATCTCCTCCCTTTCTGAAGTAGGTGCTGGAATGACATACTACCCTATTGCTGGTGCTTCCTCCATTCGACCTTCATGATACTCTGTTAAATGTGAAATGTTGAACATAGGGGAAATGTTGATTCCATCAGGCAACTTTACCTCATATGCATTCCCTGAATCATGCTTCTTCAAAATCTTACAGGGACTAAATTTCTTCATCTTCAATTTGTTATAGGTTCCCACAGGAAACCTTTCTTTCCTCAAGTGGACCATTACTTCATCGCCAGTCTAAAACTCCTTATTCCTCCTTTTCTGATCTGCCTTAGCCTTATATTGCATATTCATCTTATTAATGTGTTCTCGTACTTTCTCATGTATATTCTTGATGTGCTCTGCAAAATCTTCGGCTTCAACACTTATTTTCTTCTCTTGGTCCATCTTCCTCAATTCTGGAGCTATTCTAGGGCTACCTCCATACACAATTTGGAACGGTGATCTACTAGTGCTTCTATTGACAGAATTGTAAGAAAATTCTTCCTGGGGTAAGATCAAGTCCCATCCCTTGGGTTTATTTGCTACCAAACATCTCAGTAGGTTACCTAGAATCTTGTTAACAACCTCTGTCTGCCCATCTATTTGTGGATGGTGTGCATAACTAAACTTCAACTCTGTCTTTAGCTTCTTCCACAAGGTCCTCCAAAAGTACCCCACAAATTTTGTGTCACGATCTAAAACAATACTCTTTGGCAGACCATGTAGCCTCACCACCTCTTTGAAGAAAAAGTCAAAAATGTGGACTGTATAATGGGTCTTTTGACATGGAATGAAATGTGCCATCTTTGAAAACCTATCAACCACCACAAAGATTGAATCATTCCCTTATTGTGTCCTTGGCAAACCAAGAACAAAGTCCATACTTATATCCTCCCATGGCCTCTCTGGTATAGGTAAGGGCTAATATAAGCCTGTATTCTGGCTCACTCCTTTAGCCATCTGACATACCCTACAACTTTGTACAAAAATTTTCACATTCTGTGACAACTGAGGCCAATAATAATGTTCATTGATAATGGAAATGGTCTTATCCCGACCAAAATGTCCTACCATTCCTCCACTATGCTTCTCCTTTATCAGGTTCTCCCTCATGGAACTCCTCAAGATACACAATTGACTTCCTTTAAATAACATGCCATCCTGGATTATGAAATCCAACCACCTTGTCCTGTCCACTGTAATAGGTTCCTTGCAAGCTTTCTGAGCCTCTGTGAAATCAGGATCTTCTGCGTATAGTGTCTTAAGTTAATTGAACCCAACCACTTCAATCTGCATCTTTGTCATCAATGTATGCCTCCTACTTAAGGCATCTGCAACCCTATTTGACTTCCCACTCCTATGTTTCAAAACAAAGGTATAACTCTGCCAAAACTCTACCCATTTCATATGCCTCTGATTTAATTTTCCCTGACTATTTAGGTATTGCAAGGCTTGATGATCAGTATATAGAACAAATTCCTTCAGCAACAAATAATGTCTCCATTTCTTT
>VDFB02271358.1:792785547-792795547 GCA_007258455.2 Sequoia sempervirens
CTACCGGGCCTCTTTGGTTTTGAATGAGTCTTCCATTCATCTCCCTCTCGAGATCCGGATCTGGTGATATCCACTCTTTAGATCAATCTTTGGCAGTCTCTTGAGCTCCACTCAAGCAGTCCATCAGTTCATCCATCCTTGGCAGAGGAAATCTGTACTTGATTGTTATCTTGTTTATGGCTCGGGAATCTATACACATCCTCCACTCCCCATCCTTCTTTGGTGAAAGTACTGTAGGTACTACACATGGAATCAAACTCTCCATTATCAAACCCTTTCTTAGCTTTAGCTCTTGAACTTATGCATTTCAGCTCCTCATTTTCTATTGGAGTCATTCTATGATTTGCCTTATTTGGAAAAGCCCGGCTCTAGGAATCAAGTCAATCGATGGTGATCTTCCTTATTAGGTGGTAAACTCTCCAAGTACATTATGGAAACAATATCCACGAAACTCATCCAACATCCGGAAACTTCTTGGAACTTCTTCTCACTATCCTCCTTACTCACTCTAGGAATCAATGCATAACACACACACTCATGCTTCATACCTTCTAAATTTTTTCTTCCATCTACATAACAAATTCTAGCACTATTGCATACCTTTTCTTTGGTCTCCTTCATGGGTTTCAACTTGTGAGGAATCCATCCTTTGTCAAGGAATAAGTTTTTGCATGGCCATCATGTATAGCTCACCTATCGAACTGCGACAGCCTCCCCAACAACATGTGACATTCATCCATGGGGATGATATCACAGAGTACCTCATCATGGTAGCTCTCAATCTTGAACTTTACTAGGCACTGCTCATTGAACAAAACTTTGTGGTCTTTCTGCAACCAGGCAATCCGATACGGATGTGGGTGCCTTTCCCTCTTCAGCTTCAACTTTGTGACCATTTCTTCTGACACCAGATTATCGGTGCTCCCACCATCAATAATGACATCACAACATTTTCCTTCACACTTGCACCTTGTGCAAAATAGATTCTTCCTCTGTTCTGGTTCCATTTCCTCAGTCACCAGGGCTCTCCTAATCACTAGGGCTTCTCCCCTTTCAACATCATCTGAATGTTTAGATTGGGCCTCCTCATCTGCATGCACAACCCTTCCACGACCTTTTGGCCTTTTGTCTGCCCTTCCTTGGTGTTGTGGACATTCATAGGCTCAATGCCCTTCTTCACCACATTGGAAACACGTTCCTTTGAAACCACCTCTTCCAGATCCTTGTCCATATCTCCCTCGTCCTCTACCTCTTTGATCACCACTAATTTTATCATGAGGGCAGTAGAAGTTGTCATTTCTTTGGCTTTGTTTGGTACCCACATCTTCACTTTTCTTTTCATCATCATTTCGGCTTCTTAAAGGTCTTCCACTACCCCTTCCACTTTGACCTCCTCATCCTTTTTCCTTTCCATCAAATCTTTTGTTCAGCTTCTCTTCCACCTTTAGAGAAAACTGATACACATCCTCAATGGTGGTCATTCTGACTAGGATTAACTCCTGAATGCTTGGTCGTAACCCATTAAGATATCAAGCTACCTTCTCCTTATTGGCCTTTGTGTGGCCCATTCTAATGATTATCTTGTGAAAATATTCAATATATTCTTTCACATATCTACTTCCTTGCTTCAACCCTTTCAATTTCTTCAATAGATCTAACTCATAGTCCACTAGTATGAACTGCTTCTTCAGTTTCTCTACCATGCGATCCCATCTAGTGATATTCATTTTTCCTCTTCGATTTCTTTCCAACTAGACCTCTTTCCACCAAATACTGGCATGGCCCTTCAGCTTCATTTTCACAAACTTAACCCGATCTAGGTCCTCTATTTCCTCATGCTAAAAATATTCTTCTAGCTCGTCAATCCAATCGATCAACTCTTCCAAGTTCAGACTTCTGGAATAACTAGGGACTTCTGCTATGAGTCTTTTCCTAATCTTTGAAATGGCCCTTATTAGCCGCATTTGGTCTTGATCAATTGCTTCTTCTTCCTCTTCTACATTTGAACCTTCTTCCTCTCCTTCATCCTTACTTTCCTCCCTCAGGTTTAACCCTCTTCTCAACTGCTCTTGTAACGCATCAATTTGTCTTTGGAGGGCTACCAGTGCATCTCTTCCACCAGCATTTCTACTGCCTCGACCACCTCTGGCACCACCACGCCTACCAAGCATCACTCTTGGAGGCATCTTTCTTGACCTCGACCCACAACTACGGTCCTAGTGCGAACTGCCTCACGATCAACGATCTCTCCTCACGCTCAATAAAACCCGCTCTGATACCACTTGATGAGGGCGCAACCCGAGACTTAGAAAATAACCCACAAACAAGAGAATACTTTTATTATTTAGAAAATGGAGCTTCTTACATGCAGAGGATCTCAAATCCCCAAGTTCTACAACACATGCAAGTTAGAGAAAGCTACAGAATCACCCTTATGCAATATGCAAGCTTGTCCCCAAAAAGTTACCCAAAAATTAGAAACCCGCCCATAAATAGAGCTCCTCTTTAGTTTGGAGCCAAAAAAACATTCAAATTTGAGTTTAGGTGGTTTGCCGCCGAAAAATTACAACTTGAAGTTCAAATTTCAAAAGAACATTTGCAATTGTATCTTCTAGAAAGTGCGCCAACTTCCCGGGGCAATAACTTTTGATCTGGGACTCCAATTCACAAACCGTTTGAACCGTTGGAAAGGTCTCGAAGTCAATAACGCGCTTGAAAATTGCTACACCAATTTTAGCAAGTTTTAGGACCATTCTGGGAACTCTAAGTGCCTCAAATCTAACTCAGAAGATTTTTAGGTGCAAATCTGGGAAACTAAAACTGCAATATATTTCAACCTAGGAATAGAAAATAAAAACCACAAATTGGGAATTTCATTATGATGAAAAGGGTATCCAAAAATGTAAAAACATCTAAAAACTGAGAAACTTGAAATTTAACTATTTTTGGGTGATGAAAGATTGCCCTTACACCACTAGATGCTCCTGCATCACATACATCATACAATAGGAATCTTGGGAAAAAAAATTTGTTTGCATATATAATATATGATATTGTTGTCTTTTCTTTGGTGTGACAACTTGAAAAAATAAATGTAACTTGGTTTTTAAATCCTTTTCCATGCGTAAACCTAGTTCCTTCAAACAAAAAAAAAAGGTATGTTAGTAAAGAACCAAGAGAAATAAAAAATGAAGGATAAAGAGCAAGTGTACGGGTAAAATTAATTTATACAATGTGAGCCTAAAAATAGTGAATAATTTATGCAATTAGTTAACTAAGGTTGTCTATTGATAATGAAAAGTACGAAAACATAATAGTGAATGTATAGGAGAATTTTTGCATATAAATATATGTATGTAACAACAAATGAATGATGTAAAATGGGAAACAAGAAAACATGTGCTCGTTTTACACCTTACCATATTGGCATCATTGAGCCACATGGACTCTAGCCAAACCCCCATGTAAGAGAAGTATAAAACATCCATGAGAGATGTTGTGGAGTTTCATCATACATCGTACAACAAGAATCTTGGGAAAACTCTATTGTTTCCATATATAATATTTGATATTGTTGTCTTCTCTTTAGTGTGACAACCTGAAAGAAAAAAAATAACTTGGTTTTCAAATCCATTTCCATGCTTAAACCTAGTTCCTGCAAACAAAAAAAAAGGGTCTGTTAGTGCACAACCAAGGGAAATAAAAAAGGAAGGATAAAGAGCAAGTATACAGGGAAATATTATATATATATATATATATATATATATATATATATATATATATATATATAATGTGAGCCTAAAAAAAGTGAATAATTTCTACAATTATATAATCGAAGTTGTCTATTGACAATGAGAAAGTATCATACTTACATACAGTGTTGATCCTATCCAACAAGGATGAGCTGCATTGAACTGAGCTGTAGGAGCATGAAAGAATTTCAAATAGAGAGTGTAAAATACACTAATTTTCTTGAATGCATAATTATATTTCTATGGGAATCTAAAGAAAATAATGTACATATAAAATAAAAGAGGCTAGCAATTATCTTCTATTAACATGTTTAATGATATTGTTTTTCCCTCATCTATTTAACTATCAATAATATTTCATGATATTGTTTTCCACTCATCAATTTGAAGCTACCCCTAACAGAGTAGTCTATTGTTCTTCTAACAAGGATTGTTTTTAAATCTTTAAAATTTTGTAATCTTTAACGTGCTTAATTTGTTTGGATGGAATATGTTATCATTTAGATATATTGTTGTATATATATATATATACATGTTTACATATTGATATATATATCTAGTTATTCGTGTTTTTCAAAATGTCTAGACAAAGGAAAAATTCAACTCGCCTAAGTAACACAAGAAGGTAAGGTCCATGGAAAATCTCAAAGACTCTTACCATATATCACATGATAACAAAAAATAGAGAAATTGTAAAACAACTATTAGGAAAACAGTTAGGAATCACAAGTGATAGAAGGTGGGAAATCCACATTCAACTGTTTGATAGAAGACAAGCAATCTAGCTGAAGCAAACAATGACAAATGCAATGCATAGTATAGAGTTTGTGTTTAGCTATTTTATCTTTTGAAAACCACTCTTTCAACAATGCAATTTAATCAAAATACATAAACAATAAATTAATCATTTATGTAAACTACCCATGCAAAATGACTTACTGATTTTGCAACTCAACAGTTTTAGAACCCTGCAACCTACTTAAAAATGGAATTCAACACAATGAACTTAACAGTAGCCTGTTATCAAACCAACAACACAATGGTTCTTCCAACAATACAACTTCATCAAAATATACTCTCCCACACACAAACATTCAATATTGCATTTACTTCGTTTGTTGCCATTGTGCAATGATAGGATACATGTCGACCCAAAAAGAGTATATATTTCTAAAAGCAATACAGAGGAAGGAAAAAATAGTAAAATGGTGAACAGATAATTGTATACATGAACATTATACATATAGATATACACATACATATACATATACATATACATACATATACATATACATATACATACACACACACACACACATATATATATACATATGTACATACATGTACATATACATATAAATATACATATACATATACATATAAATATACGTATACATATACCTACAAACATACTTTTCACCCTCCGTTTATTGCTTGTAGTTATCTCTGTGTAGCATTGGCAATACACTCATCACCATATTACCATTCGGCAAGAATAAGAAAAGAATTAGAATCATGAATCATAAATTAATCATTTATGCAAACTGCCCATGTGAACCATACATATATATGCATGTAAGCATATATATATATATATATATATATACATGTATACGTATAGATATATTTGTATATATATATATATATATACATGTATACTTGTTTGAAGTATCTGTCAAGATTCTTTCCAGCCTAGCCGCGAATTGGGTTTTCCTGCATAGGGGGGTCACTGGCCACTGGGGAGGGCACCTTTTTTTTTTGGTGGCGACATGGGCATTGGAAATTATGTGGGTTGGTGGCAATGGAGAATTTTGTTGTCCTTTCAAGAATTCAAGTTACTCAATATATTCGCTTGCATCTTTTGGAGCACATATTCGTATTGCTAAAATGGTTATTCTAACAATGCAACATAATCAAAATATTTTCTTGCAATTTTAGGAATATACATTTTGACTACATGAGAATGCCACATACATAATTGCAAATTGAAGTTACATTCCCTGCAACTAAATATTATAGAGAATGTCACCACGTAGTGGGGAGCTCAATGTGGAGAAATACCAGTTAAATCATATTTGGTTTGTCCAAAAAATATGGTTAGGGTTAGTAATTTTTCACTATTGAGTGTTATTCTAAAACCTCTTTTACAATTTCTCTATCTATTTATAATATTTAGGGCCAATTGATATAGGACAAATTTTGAATTAAGTGTGTGGGGTGCTGCTTTTTGTGCACAAATTATTGCCACAAATTGGGTTTAGGAGCTCTATTTAATGTCATGTTGGGGAAGTTCCAGTAAAATATTCTTCCTATCATCAAAAAAATATGGTTGGGGTCAGTAATTTTTGTTTCCCTTGTTTTATGTTTGTAGTTATCACTGTGCATCTTTGGGTTTATATGTGAGGAATCCTATCATCATAATAGGGAAGGTGAATGCTAAGTTTTTGACATGGACCTTCACAAATATGTGGGCTAGTGACAGTGCATATGGTCTCATCAAAAGGCGAAAAGTGAATGGTAACTACTTGCTCGTTTGGTCGATAATGCATTATGTGCTTGTTGTACGATGGAGGTGACAAAGTAAATGTGATATTGAATGTAGTAGTCTAGGAAAGTATGCTTTGATTAAGTTGCATTGTGCAAACAACAATTGTGGTGTTGGTTTCGTAGCAGATGACTATAATACTATTATTTTCATTATGTGTGTGTATCTTTGGCATTATAACCACTACCATAGGAGACATTGTAGTTATCTGTGTGCAGGGTTGAGGGTTGTATGCTATAGAAAATAGGGAAATTGTAGTTATGTGTATGCTATTTGTGATGATGTAGCTCAAATTTTCAATGAATCTTGTGGGGTTATATTGATTTTTACATGGGTGCTTTGTATAGGGTTACTAGTTTTTGGCTATTGAGTGCTATTCTAATACCTCTTTTACAATTTCTCAATTTCTCTAATTCACTGGGTTATGTTGTGGCAAAAGATGCCACAAACTTAATCAACTAGTTTTTTTGTGGCGATGTGGACCTTGGTAATTAAATGGGTTGGTGTTGATCGAGAATGGTTTCCTCGATATGGGGAAGGGGAATGGGAAGTGTTTTTTGACGTGAGGAACCATGGGTCCTGCCATTGCACAATACCGGTAGGCGAAGTAAATGCAATATTAAAATTTCTCCATTCCCATATATTTATGCATATATACATATCTATACATGTGTACATATATATATAATATACATACATATATACATACATATATAGATACATACATGTATATATATACATATTTACACATGTATATACATATGCCATACCCAGACAACACCACAATGGCTCTTTCAACAAAGCAACTTAACCAATACATTTTCTTGCCTTACAAAGGAAAAGAACAACAACAAATTACAATTTGTTATAGGAAGCTTTGAATAGATGAAGGGAAAAGAGTATCATGCAACATATACACATACACACACAGACACACACACATATATAGGTATATACATGTGTATAAATATGTATATATGCATAAATACATGTATGTATCTCTTACTAAGAGGTGTGTTACAATTTCCCTATTTCTCTATAATACTTAATATCTTCTTGATGTATGTTTATGTCTCTGAGGTTAAACATAAACAAATCTTGTTCACAGCTTGGTTGACGAAAATCCCTTCGAAAACTTCAAACAAATAACAAACACACTGCATATCTATATATTTGCAATTTCTCCATCCATACACATGGGCACCATACTAAAATCAAAAGCATAAGACGTCAATGAATGTGCAAATGTATAGATGGAAACACAAGAATATATTACGTTCATATTTGTGAAAGGGTAGTGTTAGATAAGATGTTGGCATACCTTGTGTCTACAGCTGGCTGTAGTATGAATAGAAGAAAAGGAGGCATGCTTTCCACCCCACCATACTGGGTGATGCAGTGACCTTTCCTATCATGGAATCCCCAACTCAAACCATACTTTGCTAACGAAAAATCTTAAGCATTATGCATCGTTGAAAGCACAAAGCATTAACCTAGGAATTTTCTTTAGTTGAAATCACTACTATACATTTTTTTAAAAATATGTATAGTTGTATGATTTATGACAAAGGATTACACACATAGTTGTAAAATAAGAGATGTCACCATATTAAAATTAAAAACATGGAGTCTGAATAAATGTGTAAATATATAAATGGAAAGATAGGAAGAAACAACATGCATATTTGCAAAATAGAAGTTCTAGACAGGATCTATGCATACCTTGTAGTTGCAAGGAGACCTAATCTAAAAGGAAAGAAAGAAGGTCTTCTATCCACCTTGCAGTATTGGGCCATGGAGCCTCATGGGTTGTCACCAAATGTCAAAGGAAGAACATAGATTTCCCACCCACAAAATTGAAACACAATCAAATATCAAAAAATAAGAATTCTTAACCATGATAGGTTGTGAAAATTTGGTATCACTAACCTGATAAGTTGCTTTAGTTGGAATCAGTGCTATACATTAAAAAAATATATGTACTTATATCATTTATTAAAAATAGTTTGACATGTACTTGTGAAATAAGGAATGCAATAAAGGACATATATGCTTACCGTCTATATAAATAGAATGTAGTTGGAGCTTTTACATCATTGCAAACATGTAATGGAAAGCCTATCTACTACTATGGAGAAATGTAGTCGAAAAAATAGAATATGTTGTGTATTTGTAGCAACCAATGTATGACAGTGAAAGGAAAAGCTACAAAACTGATGATCATTCTCCTCCCTGCCATATCAACATTGTGAAGCCTCATGGGATGCAGCCAAACCCCCAAGCAAAAAAAAGCATGATACATCCATAAAAAATTCAATGGAGCCATACCATATATCAACACTTGCCATCCACTATACATATAGATGTACATATATGTATAGATGCATACATACATATATATACATACATACATACATACATACATACATGCATACATACATAAATACATACATATATATAGATGTATACATGTATATATATTCATGTTTCAAATAGAAATAATAGTGTTTGTAATATTTTTCTTATTTTGTAGATTTGAAATTCTCTTGAGACTTCCATTCTTTAAAAAAATGTCTAGTCTATTCATCTCGGTGGTAAAATCAACTCTAGAATATGGAGAAAAAAACAACCAAACTATGGTAATGAAGAGTTTTTTATAGGCAACTGGAAGAAAGGATACATTCATAAAGAACAATTTATTCGACGGTGGTTGAAATAGATAAGGGAGAAAGAATTTCACAACTACATATATTTGTTTATGAAAAAAGACTATGCTCATTAGGAAAAAATAGTTCCATGTTTATGAATTGCATGTGATGAGCTTGATCCACAAAGGCTTCACGAAACATTTCATGCTATTGACACCCTTCACCTTAATTACATCAATTGTTTCATGAAGCCTCTATGCATCAAGCTCATGCTTGTTGCCACAAATAACAGTTAAAAATCATAGCTAAATCACAAATGACTAGGAATCCACAACTATTTTACAATTTCTCTATTTCTCTATAATATTTGCTGCCAGACAATGTAACTCCAAGTTCAAATTCACATGCCAACTATATGTCTACGTATATATATATCTTTGAATATAAAACAAAAAGTTGAATATGTATGTATACACCAATTATGGTGCAATAGGACAACAAGAAGTGAATGTGATATTGAATATTGTAGTGTGGGAAAGTATACTCCAAAATATGCAAGAAAATATTTTGATTCAGTTGCATTGTCATAATACACATTGTGGCATAATGAATGTGTTCAAAAATATGGAAGAAAATATATTGATTGAGTTGCATTATCAGAATAGCCATTTTACCATTGTGAATATCTTACAGATATCCCATTAAAATCCACCAAAGACATTTTTATATTATATACAAAACTATTTGAAATTGTATGTATGCATATGCATTCTATTTTCAATAGGGATACAAAGGGGCTAATAGTACAAAATATGTATAACAACAATGATGTACAGAGTGTATATATGCATAACTTCATCAAAGTATACTTTCCCATATTGCAACATTGAATATTGTATTTACCTTGTTTGAGGATACCAACTCCACCACCCCCAACCCATGTAATTGCTAAGCTCCACCCTCGTGCAGAAAAACACTTACCACTCAACTTCCACATATCATGGCCACCAACTCCACCACCCCCAAGCAATGTTTAGATGTAGACAACCAGTGAA
>VDFB02271358.1:792800547-792877949 GCA_007258455.2 Sequoia sempervirens
CACATATAAATATATAAACATATGTATACACACACACACACACACACACACACACACACATATATAAATATTCATACATAGTGAATATTAAAGACAAACAAGCAAATTTCAAAATAACTCTTAAGGAGACATTCAAGAAGCATACAAAAAATGTTATAGTTTTCAAGAGTATACTATGATTAAATTGCATGATTGAAACAACCATTATGGTGTTGGTTTCATAGCATTCTATAGAGGCTATTTGTTTGAAGTTTCCAATAGGACTTTCATCAACCCAACCATGAATAGGATTTTTTCCTAATAGCTCTTTTACGATTCGTGTTTTTAGACAAATAGAGAACACCTGTCCAAGGATTTTACTAAGACTATAAAGCTTACCTGTTAAACAAAGGATTTACCTAAATGTTCCTCATTGGTCAATAGACACTAATAACCAAAACCATAAAGTAATGATGAAATAATTACTAACCCTAAGGATATTTTTTTAGGGAAGAAAGGACATTTAATTGCAATTCTTCCATCCATATAGAACAGCAATATATTTCAAATCTCTGCAATGGGTATAACACCAAAGATACAAAAATTTGACAAGAAGAAAGTGAAAACACAACAAGAGGGGTGAGTGGGAATGAGGTTTGGAAAATTTTGGTTGACAACGGGTGTTTGGTTCAAAGGAAGTTGGGTATGTGCCAAAGGGTGGTCTTTCTGGGGATGCAACATGGGAGAATGAAGGTGACGAGCAGGAGGGAGTGACTTCCAAGGACTGGGGCCCGAAGAAATGAGGGGACCCAGGTGGAAAGGTGTCTTCAGAAGGTAACTTTTCCTCTAGCTCTTTTCAAAAGGATGAGGCTTGTGGGTCTGGGTGTCTAGGAAACTAGGGCGTGGATCAAATTTCGAAAGACCTCTCATGGGAGGATTCAAAGAGGAAGTGGGTTTCGCTGTTTGGAACCAAGCCTGCTGGTAAGTCAATCTTTCCTGTAGTTAGCAATATTTCATCCCCTTCTAATGGGACATATGCTATTCTTGTACCTGATCTAGTGATTGATCATAATTTTTCTCTAATGGCATCATTGATAGTGGGAAAATTTATGGGCCCAAGACCAAATATTGAAGTGGTCAAGGATTTTGTAAGGAAGAAGTGGAGAGTTAAAGGTCAAGTTGAGGTAGTGGCTCTGCCCAAGGGTTTCTTCTCATTTTATTTTTCTTATGAAGAGGACAAGCTAGCGGTTCTGTGTGGTGGTCCTTGGGTCATTGGAAAGTCATCTTTGGCTATTAAGAAGTGATCCCTGAAAATGAATTTCGTAGATGCTTCTTTTGAAGTGGTCCCTATGTGAGTTCAATTACTAGGTTTAACTTTGGATTTTTGGAATGAGGATGTTTTTAGGGGAATTTCTAGCTCCTTCGGGGAGTTTTTATCCATAGATGCCATGATTTCACCCAGAAAAAGGCTGGTTTTTTCCAGAATTTGTGTGGGTATCACTTAGTCTATGAAATTTCCATCATCGATAGAAATTGTTTCAAAACATGGAAAGTGGGTTCAGACATTAGATTTGAGTCTCTCCCTTTTGTGTGTTTTACTTGTAAACAATCTAGGCATTGGGCAAAGAAATGCTCAAACAATTTGTCCAAGCTTGACACTAAGACGACTTACAAGGAAGCCAAGATATGGAGGGTTAAAATGATGGAGAAACCCCTAGAAGATGTGAATAGAGGGGACAAGAATATACCTAAGGATGCTCAGGAAAAAAGTGGGGAGTGTCGAATCCCCAATCTAGAAGCTAATAATATCGAGGAGCCTTTGAAAGGTGACGGCAACCTTGTAGTTCCAGAAGGAGATGTTAATGATCATAACAGAGAAGCTTTGGACTTGAAAACTATGGGATCCCAAGGGGAGCACGAAAAGGAAGGAGGGAGCCTTGAAAAGTAGGATGAAAGCTTGAATTTAGATTAGTGGGTTCCAGACATTGTTGCTGAGGGTTCAGAGGAAACATCCTATTTTGGAAAAAGCAAGGAAAGTGATGAGGAGGGATTTGAGGAGGCTGGGGAGAATATCATTCATTCTTCTATCTAGGATGGTTCTCAAAGTTCTCCAAAGGTTGTGAAATCCACTTTTGGGAATTCAGTGGATACCTGTAAAGTGACGAATGACGTGGGGCATTCTCTGTTGAATAAAGTTGTTGCTGAAGATATCTTCATGGATGGGAAAGATTTCATGGGACTTGAGGACTTGAATCTAGATGAGGATATTTTATATACAAAATTTGAGAAAAAAAAGAGAAAAAAAGGAAACAACATGGTGGGGGTTTCTACAAGAAACATATCAAAAGTGGATTGTGGAGCCTAGAGAAGTTTGAGAAGAAAATCAACAAAGTGGCTTAGAGAATAGGAATGCATCCCAAATATTGTTGATGGGGTTCAAAGAATCATCCTAGATATTTGTTGAGGCAATACCCCATTAAAGAAATGAAGTTCATGTCATGGAATATTCAGGGGCTAAACAACTCCCATAAACAAGATATTTTGCACAATTTTGCTAGGGACCATAAACCATATAGTTTAATTGTCCAGGAGTCCAATATGCCTAAAGATAGAGTCGAAAAGATTAAGATTTTCAAGAATGGTGGTGTGCAGGGTTCAAGTTTAGAGGGGGCTTCTCGAGGTTTAGTGACTTTTTGGAATCAGGATCATCTTCAGGATACTTCGATTTGGAAAGATGCCAATCATGTGGCTACTAGATTTAGGCATATCAGAGAAGATTTCAGCTAGATTTTGTCTAATATCTATATGCCCCCAATAAAAATTCAGCGAGGAGTTTTTGGAAAAGACTTAAGTCTTTCCGGTTATGCTTTCCTAATGAGAATTGGATCACTATGGGGGATTTTAACACTCCACTGCTTGTGTCGGAAAAATTTGGTGGTTCTCAAATACAGATGGATAGTAAACTAGACCTGATGTATTTTATCCACTCCCAATGTTTGCATGATGTGGACCTCAAGGGGGCTACCTACACTTGGTCTAATAGGAGGGCTGGGAATGACCTTATCCAAGTTTGGCTTGATAGGGCTTTAATTTTGGATAACTGGATGAAGGATTATTATTATTCTTTAAATGCTCTCTCTAGAAATGGTTCAGATCATTTTCCTATAAGTTTTGTGGCTGACTCTATGTATGGTAAGAGAAACTTTCCTTTTAGATTTGAAAGAATGTGGTTGTCTCATCCTAATATCTTTAACTGTATTCAAGAGTGGTGGAATATAAAGGTTAGTGGCACTGCTATGTTTTAGGTGGCTAAAAGTCTAAGTGAGGTCAAATCCAAGGTTCAAATTTGGAATAAGTTTTTGGGGATATTTTTGCTACTAAGTCCACTATTCAGTATGATTTAAAGTATATTCAGGATAGAATTCAGAAAGATGGTTATGTGGGGGACTTCTTATCTAGAGAAAATGAAATCCTTACTAAACATCATGATATTATATCAAAAGAAGAGGAATATTGGAAACAAAGATCTAGACCGGTTTGGATTTTGTGAGGGGATAAGAACACTAGGTTATTCCACATGACTACTATGAAACATAGGGTGTCCAATCATAGAACTCATATATTGAAGAATGGTGTTAAAATTAAGGAGGATGAGATTAGGAATGAGGCCGTCCAATTATTTGCTAACCTTCTTTCTTTGGAAGAGAGGTTGGATGTGAATGCTCAACAAAACCTCATATAGGCTATCCACAACATTCTGAATGAGCATCAAAATAGAATTTTGACTGCTATCCCTTCATTGGAAGAGGTCAGAAAGGATGTTTTTTATTTTGAAGGGAATAAGGCCCTTGGTCCTGATGGGTTCTCTTTGTTCTTTTTCCAATTCTTTTGGGAGATAGTTGTTGATGATGTGGTTAATGTTGTCAAAGAGTTTTTTGGATCCAAGAATTTGTTGAAAGAGCTTAATGTTACATTTATTGTTCTTATTCCCAAGTTCCCTAGTACTAATGCTTTTGATTGATTCTTCCCTATTAGCTTATGCAACTACTTTTACAAAATAATCTCTAAAGTGGTTACCACTAGGTTTCTTGGGGTTCTCCCACTGTTGATTTCTCCTCAGCAGAATGGTTTTGCTCCGAGCAAACAGATTTTGGATTCCATTATTACGGTTCATGAGAATATCCATTCTTTCAAAGTCTCAAAATATCAAGAATTTTTACTTAAGCTAGATATTTCTAAGGCCTATGATAGGGTGGATTGGGAGTTCTTTATAAAAGTATTAAAAGCTTTTTAGTTTTCAGACATATTTCTACATCAGCTATGGGAGATGATCTCAACTACCAGCACCTCTGTCATTATCAATGGATCTCCTTCCAATTTCTTCAAAGTTTCTATAGGTGTGAGACAAGGAGATCCTATGTATCCTATTCTCTTTACCCTAATGGTAGAAATTCTTGGAAGGCTTTTGCACAAAAAAGTGATGGAAGGGAGTTTGAAAGGGTTAAAACCGTCTTCGGTGAACCCTTCCTGTTCGCATCAGCAATTCATGGATGACACCATTCTTATGGGAAGCTCTACAATTGGAGAAGCCAGAACTCTGAGGAGATCCCTTGCACTTTATGAGGAAGCTTTAGGGAAAAAAATTAACAGGGCAAAATTTTCTATTTTCTTCATCAATACCCCTGAACTTAGGCAAAGGAAGATTGCAAACATATTAGGTCATGTTGTTAATTCTCTTCCTTCCACTTACTTGGGGCTCCCTTTGGGTACAAAACCTCGTGATTCTTTTTGGATTTCTCTTGTGGATAGGTTTAATTAGAAGTTGGCTGGTTGGAAAGGGGCCCTTCTAAGTCAAGTTGGTAAAGTAATGTTGCTAAAGGATTCTCTTCAAAATTTTCTTGTTTATGCTCTAAGTTTGTTTAAGATCCCTTCCAAGTTTGTTGATATTATTAAAAAAATTCAAAAACATTTCCTTTGGTCTAGGGTTGAGGAGAAGAAGAGGATTCCATTGGTTTCTTGGGAGAATGTGTGCAAACCCAAAAAGTATGCGGGTCTTGGGTTGAGGAGCATTAGAGTTGTTAATAAAGCTCTCTTGGTGAAAAAAGGTTTGGAGAACCTTTTCTAATGACTGTGAATGGAATGCTATCTAGCAGAGTAGAAATTTCTGGGGAGTTGACTCCTTCAAATATTTTTGCAACTCTTAGAATCTCCCTCTTGGATCAACCCTTTGGAATATTGTCATTAAAGCTAAGGATCTTGCTGGCAAAGGTGCATTTTGGAAACTTGGAGATGGTAATAAAATCTTGTTTTGGGAAGACCACTGGATAGGGAATGAACCTCTTTGAAATATCCCTATCTTTAGGAATCATATGGATGAATGTAAAGCCAGATATGGTACCTTGGTTGGGGATTATTGGAGGAATGATTAGTGGGTTGGTATCTCTTCTATTAGTCTAGATCTTTAACCATTATAGTCTCTGGACCTTAAGTTTGTTGTGCTTAGTTCGTAGGGTGAGGAGGATTCTTTGGTCTGGAAGTTGTTCTCCTCAGGGATCTATTTTGTTTCTTCGGTGGTGGTCTCTTGTTATCAATCCTCTACCCCCCCATGTGTGGGTGAAGGCTTGGGTGCACAATCTTATACCTAAAGTCAACATCTTCACTTGGATCCTTCTTCAGAATAAAATATTGACCAATGATAATCTTTGTAAGCATGTCTTCTCTTTTCCTAACAAATGTTATCTTTGTTGTGCGGAGGCTCGAAAAGCTTCACATTTCTTTCTCCTTTTTCCTTTTTCCTATGACATCTGGTTCAAGATTTTGCATTTGTGGGATCTCAGCTAGGTTTTTCCTAGAACGATATTGGATTTTTATAGCCAGTGGAAGGCTCCTACAAGCAACCAAGTGTTGAATCTACTTTCAAGATACATTTTCGCTCACCTCACTTGGGGCATTTGGAAAGAGCGTGATAATAGAATCTTCTGGGATTCAGCTCTTTTAGAGGAAATTGTTTTTGGTAAAATTATCAGAGCTGTGAGAGAGAATTTCAATCTTCTCAATAGCAAATTCAAGGCTAAGGGAAAGGTCAACTACTAAGATTATGAGCTTAGAGTTGTTGATTCTTGGAAAATTAATGTTGAAATTTCTTGTCCTCTTAAGCCCACTAAGGGGCCTAGAGATGGTATCCATTGGAACCTCCCACCTCCTTGTTGGGTTAAAATCAACTTTGATGGAAAGGCCAAGGGTAATCTTGGGCCAGCTGGGTGTGGGGGAGTGATAAGGGATGAGAATAGCTTTTTTATTACAACGGTGGCTATTCCCTTGGGTACCCAGACCAACCACATTGTTGAAGCCATAGGGGTGTTTGAAGTTTTGAATCTTGCTCATCAGTTGAATTTTCAAAATGTGTGGCTTGAAGGGGACTTGAATAATATCATACAATGTATAAAGGGCCTTCAAAAACCCTCATGGACTATAGAGAATTGGATTAATCTTTCGAAGGGGATTATTAGTAACTTTGAGAATTGCTATATTTCCCATGCTTATAGGGAAATTAACATGGTGGCAGACTTTTTTGCCAACAAAGGTGTTCAGGTGATGGAAAAGGTGATGTGGGAAAGGAGCGATGAGTTGGAGGTTAACATCAATTCCTTACTTATGTATGATCGAATTCATAGGAAGGTTCAAACTCCCCCTACCAATGTATGATTATTGAGTGTCTTTTCATGTAGTCTCAGGACTGTTGTTCAATTATTATTCATAGTTGGCTGAAGCACAACAATATTAATTCCTACTCTGAGTTTTTGTGCTTTGCAGGCTTTCTGGGTATTTCAATTGCCAATTTATTTGGTTTTCCTAAATCTTCTGAATAGTCTTGCAATTCTACCAACATGGGTGGTGAGAGTCGCGAGGTGGAGCCGATAGAATGTGAGGAGCTAAGAAGTAATGCTAAGGTTTGGGAGATATTGGAGAAGGGCGGGATTTCCATTTTTATCAAAAAAATCCATGGCTAGGATTTGAACGTCACTAGGTTTTTTGCTAAGAAATGGAAGGATGGCGAGATCAATTTGTTTGGGAGAAAGGTTGTTATTGACGAGAAATTAATTGCTAAGGTCACAAGGCTTTCCATTGAGGGCATCAAGTTTTACAGGGACAGGGAACTCTCAAACCAAGCTGTGTAAAAATTTATGAAGACTGAGAAGGAAATGGAGGACCTGCAAAGGACTACCAAAAGCTATTATGATTTTGTGAATATTGTATCGCATTGGAGGAAGGTGATGAATTTTATTATGGAGTACATTACCCTAGATGGTCGTTACACTAGAGTTTTTGGGTACCATTTTGTGCTCCTCAACCATTTATGGCATCAGGTTAGGGTTTCTTTCCCTTTCTATCTTGCTACTTCTCTGAATGCTAGTCTCTAGAACTATAGTCAGAACCTGATTAGACATTCTATCCTCCATGAGGGTTTGCTTGTTTTAATCTATGATCATTTTAAAGCTATGTCGGCTCTATCCCACCAGACCCCTTCTTCTAGGGGAAGGGTTTCAATTAAGGGGAAAGGTAATTATAGTGTCTGCCCCCAGAAGAAGGGTAAAATGGATAATGTTGATAAGAATGATAGTAATAATAGAGATAGAGATAAGGTCATTGGTTTATGGACTGAGGAAGAAAAGAAATATATATGGTGGAGTTCCTTAAGAAAAATGTTGAGGATTTGCAACATTTTAAGAGTAACCATAATGGTAAGCTTTCTGATATGGAGGAAAAAATGAGGAATATAAAAGATTCTATCCACAAGGTGTTAGAAATGAGCCACAAAATTTTAAAATCAATGGAAAAGACCATGAACATGATGGTTGAAAATTTGGAAAATTCCTATCAGGTCAGGACGACAGTGTAAGTGGATGCTGAGAAAGAGAAAGGCCATGTGGAAGGTGGGGTCGGAGTAACAAAACTAGAGCACACCTGAAGAGGAAGGGTGACCAGAAACTTGTGAATATTTAGGAGATTAAGAAAGTTGCTTCAAATATGAATAAAACTGAGCAGGAGGCAGTGGAGATCCTCAGGAATCTAGCCTAGTGGCTGGACTTTTGGTGGTTTTTTGTTGGCTTTTTGCTATGTTGCCTTGGTTTGTTCCTTGTTTTCATCTTTGATGGCAACTATTTGTTTTTTATGTAGGTCCTTTGAATGTTGCATATTTCTCCTATTTACTGTTAAACAGTTTCGGGGTCCCTTAAAAACTTGATTGTTCCTTAATCAAAAAAATTTGACAAGAAGACATAGACAATAAATTTAAAACCATCTATGCAAACTACTCATATAAAATGATGTACAATATATATATACTAACCATAAACATTTTTTTTAGGGAAGAAAGGACATTTAACTACAATTCATCAATCCATACAGAACAACAATATCTTTCAAATATTCACAATGGGTATAACGCCAAAGATACAAACATTTCACGAGACATGGACAATAAATCAACCATCTATGCAACCTACTCATGTAAAATGACATATAGTACACATACATATATATATATATATATATACACACATGTGAACATATCTATCTATATATATAGATATGTTCACATGCATGTATATATATATCCACATCTATACATATATGTATATGCATGTATACATATATTTACATGCATATGTATACTGGATGGCAAGTGTTAACCCACACAAGGGTTAAGGTATGTTGTTTCTATACTTTTTTCATTCCTAATTTATTGGTTGTAGTTATCTCTATGCAGCTTTGGCATTACTCTTGTCATCGTGGGTGGAATTGTAGGTACTAGGTTCTTTTGTTTAAAAATATGGACATGGTTGGTAATTTTATTGCCTAATTGCACAGTAATATAGGAGTAATTGTATATATATGGATATGTAGAGGCTTTGTTATTTGTTTGAAGATTCTAATGACATTTCCATCAAACGGGTCCCCAATAGGATTTTTCGTGCAATAGCTATTTTGCAATGTCTCAATTTGTCTACAATATTTAAGCCCACAAAATGTGGCACAACGTTTTTGCACAATATATGGGAGGGAGGTGGATGGTAACTGCTTGCATGTGCAAGGGTTTATAGATTCTAGCATTGTTGTACAATGGGGGACAAAGAAATAAAATGCAATATTGAATGCTGGCGGTTGGGTATGTGCAGGATCATCATGGAAAAAACAGGCCCTTAAGTGGCAAAAAATTTAGAAAAATCAGAGTTAGGAAACTTGACGTAAAAATTTGAATAGGTTATCTATATTATTTCAAAAATATGTAAGAATAGAATGTGTAGCAAATTGAATGTAGTTTCTAGACTACTAGGCTTGTTTAAAAAAAAAAATCTATTTGGTGAAAATTTGAAATTTCAATGCAATGGTACTTCAATTCAAGGAAAAAATAAGAAGTAGGTGTTTGTCCGACCACCCTAACCATAATAAAATGATAATATTGTTTTATAATATTTTAGATATAAGTAGAGGACTCATGCCCTGATGTGATGCATATTTTGTTTTATTTTTTTTCCAAGTAAATAATTAATTATGATTTTTTTATTACAAATTTTTTAAAAATATAAAAACTCATATGTCTAACCACCTTAACTTGGTCAAAACTTCATTAAATTCAATTTTTCTTTTTTAATCCTATAGTATGTGAATCATAGAATGTGACACATGTTTTGGATTCAAAAAATGTGATATCGTTTGAAAGCTATAGATGTTTTTCAATCAACTTAAAAATCAGGACTTTAGTCTTAATTTGAATAGAAAATGAATAATAATTACTTATTAAATTTAAATTAAAGCATAACATATATTGGTGGAAAGCTGAGAATCTCCTTTAAAAACCCTTTTCATTTCATCAATTTTGGGTTAAAAACTAGTCATTAGCCACATACCCATCATATTGCCACTTTTTGTCCCATCATGATCCTGCACATACCCGGCTGCAAAAGTATACTTTGATTAAGTTAAATTCTGTAAACAACCATTGGGTTTTAGAATTGCAGTGCTGCACAATCTGTAGTTCATTTTTGCTTGGCTGTTTTGTATAAATGGTTTATTTATTGTTTATGTTAAAACTATCTGAAATCTGTAAGTCGTTTTCCATGGATGTCTGTCATTATGGTTTTGTATGGATGGAAAAATTGTAAATATATAGATATGCAAATATATAAATGTGAAAATTGTTTTTAATCTGTTTAAAGTTTCTGACGGTTTTTCCATCATCCGAACATGCAACTACTATTATAGAATCACTCTATTTGTTAGCAGAATGAAAAAAATGTGGCCACCATATTAATTTTCCTGCCATTGTTACTTTCAGATATTTCAAATTAGTTGCATGATTATATGATATGTTTACACACATTATAATTTCAAACATAAACAAACAATTTATTTCCATATATATTTAAGATATTTTCCATACAAGCAATAGTCAATATGTTACACATACTGCACAATTAAATGTTTTGTTCTTATGAACATCTCAATACTATACGAGTCAATGCTATAACTATATAGTCTTGATTTTTACAAAGCCTAGACAATACTTATACATGCTACTTTAAACTCTACTTAAAATCGCAGTCTACATAATTACACATAAACATAATGTACAAACCTGTTTAGATATACATATTTATGTATATCTTTGTCTAGATATATGCATATGTATATATGCCTATAATGCAATCATATGAAGTAAATGAAATATTGAATGTATATTTTACTAATAGTTGTGTTAAAATTTCCCTATTTCTTTATAATATTGAATGCCAGATATTGCAGCTCCTTTTATAAAATTACTCTATTTGTATCCAAATAGAAGAATAAATTGCGTTGTTGTTCAAAATCTACATGATCCTCTTTGCCAGAATTTGAACTTAGATCAATTAGAAAGATACCAAGCAATTAAATGTAAAAAATGTGTATAACACCAAAGATGCATAGAGTATATATACATGTCTATATATATACACATATGTATATATATATACACCTACATATAGATATACATACATATACATATATGTATACATATATATACACTTTCAATCCTCTTTTTATCTTTCTTGCAATTATCTTCATGCATATTTTCCATTACACCTATTACCATAGGAACTATTGTAGTCAAATATCTTTCCTTTTAGCTAAAAAAAACAACAATGTGAAATGTAATTACCAAGATGCACATCTCCACAAAAAAAGACTGATGACATCCACGCTGACCGAGCCACCCCAGGCACTGAAAAATCCAATTCACGGATGACCTGACGAACATCCCAACAACAACTTCAAATAAAATAGCTTATGGGCTAATAAATATTTATACATCTATTTATATATGTATATATGGATAAACACATGTATGTATGTTTTACCCACAAATCCAATTCACGGCTAACATGATGAACATCCCGACAACAACTTCAAAAAAAATATCCTATGGTCTAATAAATGTTTATACATATGTTTATATGTGTATACATGGATAAACACAAGTATGTATGTTTTATTACTAGTTTTGTTACAATTTCCCTATTTCTCTATATAACTGAATGCCAGATAATGCAACTCCTCTTATACAATTGCAACTATTTATTAGCAGACTACAAAGAAGACACCCACTATATTCAAATCAAAGGCATCTGAGCTCAATGAACATGCAAATGTATATTTATGCAAACACAAGAATTAATTTCACTGCCCAATAAACGCAATCAAAAGCATGTGAGCATGATAAACATAGTCAAAAAATGAAACCTGAGAAACATTGCTAACCCAAACCGTATTTTTTCATCAAGCAAAGAAGATCTAATTCCAATGAATCCATCCATACATACCGATAATGTCTTTGAAGTCTACAAAAGTGGGTATAACCTCAAAGATACAAACTTCTAACCCTAACCTAAGTTTTTGGGGGAGAGGAAAAAGATTTAACTGCAATAAAACCATGCATAGAGAATGATTATCTCTTTCAAGTCTCTGAAATGGGTATAATGGCAAAGATACAAACAAATAACAACGAATAATAAACAAAGGCTGAAACACATGAACAACAATTTAATCATTCACACAAAATTACCATGTAAAACCACTTACATTGGTCTGTTACCAAACCAACACCATAATGGCTATTTCCACAATGCAACTTAATCAATATACTTTCTCGCATACTTTGCACTGCATCAGTGTTAAAACCCTCCAACTTGGTATCAAAAGGAACAATAAGCACACAATGAAAAAAATGAAGAATAAATAATATGCTATCAAACCAACACCACAATGGCTCTTCTGACAATGCAACTTAATCAATATACTTTCTCACACA
Source organism: Sequoia sempervirens (assembly GCA_007258455.2). Classification (NCBI taxonomy): domain Eukaryota; kingdom Viridiplantae; phylum Streptophyta; class Pinopsida; order Cupressales; family Cupressaceae; genus Sequoia; species Sequoia sempervirens. Next base: position 792,812,876 of record VDFB02271358.1, read on the forward strand.
TTTCACACCACATCAGTGTTAAAATCCTCCAATCTTCTATCAAAAGAAACAATAAATAGAGAATGAAACACATGAACAATAAATTACTCATTTCTTCAAAATACCCATTAAAAATGACTTACAGGTTCTGTGACACAACAATTTTACAACTCTCCAACCTGCTAAAAAATGAAGCCAAAGGCAACAATTTTAACAATAATCTGGTGTGTAACCCACACCACAATGGCTCTCTTGACATTACAACTTAATGAAAGTGTGATTTCCCACATGACAACATTCAATATAGCATTTCCTTTGGCCTGCACCTTCGTGCACCAATGAGAAGATGCATTGGTGCTCGCGCCAACAAACACTTACCATTCACCTTCCTCATAATGACAACACCATTCTCGACTACCACCAACTCCCGTAATTACCAATTCCCACGTTTCCACAAAAAAAAAGGTGCCCTCCCTATAAGAATTGGCTATGAAGGTAGCCACCCAAGATCTAAAGGCCTAATAGAAAGCACAAGCATAAGAGAGATAGAAACAATATGACAAGAATAGACTGTATTCTTATCAATGAATGCAAAATAGATGAGCTATGATATGCAAAAGTACAGAGGAGACCCCTTGGTTATATAGCAAAGGTGAGAACATAGAAGGGCATAAGATTATGACAAGTGTTGTATTCTTATGACATGAGACAACTATGAAAAGCTATCACTCCACCTAAAGTGGAAAAGGGATAATGTGATAATCACCACAAAAGGTGGAGAGATAATCACATGATGTGTCCACAAAAGGTGGAAGTGATAAAGTAATGACATGTCAAGTCCACCAAAAGTGGAAAATCTCCAACAACCTCCTATGTGGTCCCTAATTAAACTTAACTAAGGTGTAATCATGACCTAGGACAAGGTACAACACATTTAATGACACCAACACTCCCTACCTGCTAGTAGACCCTCGATGCTGACAAATCCAATTCGTGGATGGGAAAATGAAAATCCCAGTGGAAACTTCAAACAAAATAGCCTTGTTTATTGGGTGAGAGAAAAAATATTTAACTACAATAGAACCGAAACAATAAGCATAGAATGAAAGACATGAACAATAAATAATGTGCTATCAAACCAACACCACAATGGCTCTTTCGACAGTGCAACTTAATTAATATACTTTCTCACACATTTTCAGTGCATCAATGTTAAAACCCTCCAACCTACTATCAAAAGCAACAATAAATAGAGAATGAAAGATATGAACAATAAATTACTGGTTTCTACAAAATACCCTTCAAAAACAACTTACAGATTTTGTGCCACAATAGTTTTACAACCCTCCATCCTACTAAAAAATGGAGTTGAGGCTGACGATTTTAATAGTAGTTTGGTATCAAACCCACACCACAATGGCTCTTTCGACAATAAAAATTTAATCAAAGTATGATTTCCCACATGACAACATTCAATATTGCATTTACTTTAGCCTCCACCCCCGTATACCGACATGAAGATGCATTGGTGCTTGTGCCAACAAACATTTACCATTCACCTTCCTCTTTACGATAACACCATTCTCCACCACCACCAACCCACGTAATTATGAATGCCCACGATGCTAGAAAAAAAAAGAAAAAATGGTTCCCTCCCCACTGGCTGGAAACCCCCCGGCGTCGAAAAAACCAATTTGCAGCTGGGTTGATTAAAATCCCAATGGAAACTTCAAACAAAATAGCCTATCAACTAAAAATCAAAGCTTTATTTTCATTATTTTTTCATAATTAAAAATTTGTAAAAGAGAAGTCATTTTCTTTTACAATGAATTTGGAAAAAGGAAAATGTAGGGGGGGAGGGTTTGGGGCGGGGGTTGATATTTTTTTTCTTTAGTGAAATTTTTTAAAAAGAGGAGTCAATTTTCTCTTTTACAATGAATATGGAAAAAAGGGGGTCATCAATAATGGGGGTTTCAATTTTTTGTTGCTTTCTTTTTAGGTTCATAGAACATAACTTAATCTTGTCTTGTCAATCAACAACATGATAATAAACCTTGAAGAACTTGTAACAACAATAAGATTGTAAGCACACTCATATGAAGTGCCACAAAATTGAATTTGTGTTTCTTAAGGAGGGAATTTGGGAAATTATTATACATATAGTGAATTATAAATGGAGGCTATGCCATCACATATGGAAGGCTAAATTTGGTCCCATGACCAACCTTCATTGGTAGTTGTACAATGGAAATGTGGAAGGAAAACCTTCATATGTCATCATTTTTGCAAACCTGGTCGTAGTTGTTTAAATATTTTCATTAATGGCCTCAAGAAGATTTCCTTTTTAGATTTAACTCTTGAAGCATGTGTCCTATCAACCATCTTTGTTGCTTGGAACCTTGTTGGTTGTCTTAAAAGAAGAAGTGTTTGGGGGACCCGTCACATTAAAAAAAATTCTAATCTTTTTGTTGTGTGCAATGTCGTGAAATGGGTGGTGAAAGGGTGAGGACGAGCCGAAAAAATATGGGGAATTTTGCAAGGACCCACTAGTTTGGTACATCTATGTCGAATGAGGGTTGGCCCCATTAATGGAATTTTTGGTGGGTCATGACCCAAGGATGTCGATGCAATTCACAAGCTCTTGGAAAGAAAGAAGGGTTACGGGTATGTTCAGGATCATGATGGGCCAAAAAGTGGCAATATGATGGGTATGTGGCTGATGACTATTTTTTTACCCAAAATTGATAAAATGAAAAGGGTTTTTAAAGGAGATTCTTAGCTTTCCACTGATATAAATTATGCTTTACTTTGAATTTAACAAGTAATTATTATTAATTTTCTATTCAAATTATGACTAAAGTCTTGATTGATAGGCTGATTGAAAAACATCTATAGCTTTCAAATGGTATCACATTTTTTGAATCCAAAATATACGTTACATTCTATGCTTCGCATACTCTAGGATTAAAAAAAGAAAATTTGAATTTCATGAAGTTTTGACCAAGTTAAGGTGGTTAGACATATGATTTTTATATGTTTCAAAAGTTTAATAAAAAAATCATAATTAATTATTTACTTGGAGAAAAATCACAAAAAAAATGCATCACATCGGCATGAGTCCTCTACTTATATCTAAAATCTTATAGAAAAATATTATCATTTTATTGTGGTTAGGGTGGTCAGACAGACACCTACTTCTTATTTTTCCCCTAAATTTAAGTACCACTGTATTGAAATTTCAAATTTTAACCAAATAGATTTTTTTTTTTAAAAAGCCTAGTAGTTTAGAAACTACATTCAATTTTCTATAGATTCTATTCTTACATATTTTTGAAATAATATACATAACTTATTCAAATTTTTACGTCAAGTTTCCTAACTCTGATTTTTGTAAATTTTTTGCCACTTAAGGGCCTATTTTTTCCGTGATGATCATGCACATACCCTTACCATCCAGGTGGTATTTCATTCAAGGAAAATGAGGAGGTGATTGCTCAGGTGACAGGGATCTCTTGTACTGAGAAGAAGTACCCTAAGCACTCTATGGATTAGGACAATTAAAGCCTTAATTCCTTCTTTAAAGGAAATGAAAAACCCAACCTGCTACTAGTCTAGTTTTGAAAGAGAAGCTCTCCTATGGTAGTGGCACCAGGTCTATCTCGCTCTCATGAAGCATGTCACTTTAGAGGGTAGATATAAAACTTTCTATTATTATCATTTTCCTCTTTTAAATCACCTCCACCATAAAATGCTATTGGGCTTCCCATTTTTCTTACTGGTTGATTTAGAAAGTTCCATTGAGAAATACTTAGACTCTACTACGCAAAACCCTAAGGATTCTCCTCCCCTTCCGCTTCACCAAGGCCTCATCTTGAGGCTTTTTCATTTTCACCTCATGCTCTACCCGCCAAAACTCATCTCTACTATTTGTATTGAGGAAGTTGAAGCCCCTATTTAGGAAATCTATCAAGTTGGAAAAAAATAACAACAAAGTGTAGATTAATGAAATTTCTACAGATGACGAGTAGTCTGCCAGCAAGGGCAAGAGGAATGAGGAAGACATGGAGGGGGGCCTAGCCACTTTTTGACCTCAATAAAATGCTAAAGGAGAATTCAACTTCCCAATCCTTTGACCCTCAAGCTATGGAGCATGAAGACATCGTAAAGATTGTGGAAAAAGGGGAGGATCATCGCATGTTGTTGGAGTGGGTGGAGAAGCTCAAGAAGAAGTTCACTAGTCTAGCTCAGTTCACTATCAAGATGGTTCACTGTGTGGCTTGCACCCTTTCTATTGTTCTTAAGGATGAAATGGATCTGAAGGCTATTGAGGAAGGCCCCAACTGGGTTGGGGAGGATTTTTTTTGCCTCCTCTCTCAAAATTGGGAGTGTTAGTTAGTTTATTGTTGTGTCTTTTCTATTGGATCATTCTTTTTTTTGGTTGTTTTTCTGCTATTACTATGTTTTGTTCTAGTGGTTTTTGTTATGTTTTTGTGGACTTTATCTTTTTTGGCCCCTGAGGCTCGATGTGGAAAGGGTAAAACACCCCGTAAACACTACTTATCTTATCAAAAACATGGATTCTTGTGATTGTCACCTCATGTGAGTGTCTCTTGGAGCACACCCTGTACATCTCTACATTCCTTATACACTCTCAATCTTTGTTTTTCAACTTATATTCTCTTAGCATTAAGGGATCTATGATTTGTGTTATACTAATTCTTGTTTCAATGAAGTTGAATCTTCCTTTTGGGATGCCTCATGAACCTTCTATATTGGTCTCTCAAATGGGGGAATAATTCAATAGAATACAATTTGAGATTCTATTACTCCTAATTACAGTACTATTTCTATTATCAACTTCACAGTGTTTGACTAAATTTTTGTGTACTTGTTGACTAGTGTTCATATGTTCACTCATGTAGTGTTTTATATCTCACATCTTGATCTACATTACTTGGAAATTTGTTGATTTGAGCAAACATTAGTTTATCATTAGTAGGGTTTACAACTTCAACATGCTTTAGGAGTTCTTTATCATGATGTTCCTATCATCAAGGGACATATTTTCAAAAGGTATCAAATCCTTTTAAGTCATTTTTGGGATAGGAGTTTGTTCCCATTGTGTTTTCTCATTTACTCCACTCTATGAGAGAATGTATTGTACATGGCTACCTAACATGGCCTCTAGTCGGGACCCACATCTAACTAATTTTAGGGTATGTGCAGGATCATCATTGAAAGAATAGGCCCTTAAGTGGTGAAAAATTTAGAAAAATTAGTGTTAGGAAATTTGACGTAAAAATTTGAATAGGTTATCTATATTATTTCAAAAATATGTAAGAATAGAATATGTAGAAAATTGAATGTAGTTTCTAAACTACTAGGTTTATTTAAAATAAATAAAATCTATTTGGTGAAAATTTGAAATTTCAATGCAGTAGTACTTAAATTTTAGGGAAAACATAAGTAGGTGTATGTCCACCACAACCACAATAAAATGATAATATATTTTTATAATATTTTAGATATAAGAGAGGACTCATGTCCTAATGTGATGCATATTTTTTTGTAATTTTTTCCATGTATATAATTAATTATGAATTTTTAATTAGACTTTTAAAAATATAAAATTTGTATGTCTAACCACCTTAACTTGGTCAAAACTTCATGAAATTATTATTTTTCTTAATCCTATAGTATGCAAGAATGTGACACATGTTTTGGATTAAAAAAATGTTTACCATTTGAAAGCTATAGATGCCTCAATTAGCCCTATCAATCAGACTTTAGTCATAATTCAAATAGAAAATGAATAATAATTATTTATTAAATTCAAAGTAAAGCATAATTTATATTGGTGGAAAGCTGAGAATCTCCTTTAAAAACCTTTTTCAATTCATCAATTTTGGGTAAAAAAAGAGTTGTTAGCCACATACCCATCATATCGCCACTTTTTGGCCCATCATGATCTTACACATACACTGCACTTTTTTTTATCTCCCCAAGTATCACTTAAGGGGGGGGTGTTAGTGTGAATAATTAATCTATTCACTATACTTAAATGTACTTAGGTTAATGAGGTTAGAAAACATCTTTTCTAAATGAATGTGTAACATTTAAACCTCTAGAGGTTACCAACTTATTTGATTAACCTCATGCACATAGCTTTTGAGGTTGGAAATCTTTCCATCTCACCTCAAAGGTTACTCAAATCTTGGTACACAAGGTTGATGACTTGGCCATGGGGATTGTTGGTTTGCACACTCCAAGTGTTCCTAAGGTTGACACGTATAGGACACTTGTCTACTCTGTTGTGCCACTTCATGGGGCACTAATCATTTCACTTCATAGGTCAATTGCCTCATCCTTTCCTATATAAGAAATGCTTTGTACTCCTTACATTTGGGCCAACCAAATACAATCATGTTGCATTGTTCATTTTTGCTTGCTATTCTATCTCCTAAATCCTCATAGTTTGTAATATATTTATCATTATCTAGTTTTATTACCATTGTTGAAAAATTAAGATAAAATTGTGAATTAAATTTATTTATTTATTTAATGAGAATTTAAAATAAAGAATACTCACCCTTGACTATCTTATTATTCCCTAATTTTTAATATTTATTGTCAACATTAGTATATTTGCAAATTTAAATTCATTTTTCAACCTTTCAAAATAAATGTTGTGGGAAATAAAAAATTCATATAATAATATCTTTTACATGAACTAAATAGCTGATGGAATTTTGATCAATTGAGCATCCTGAAAAGTAGTCAAAGAAATTAAAGAGTAGAATTAGCAATAATTTTATAGCACTTTCATTAATCAATATCATATTAACAACACATCATCAATTTTATGTCAAATTAAAAGTAAGATTGTTTCAAGTATTATGTTTATTATCATCGTGAGTACTAGCACTTGCAAGATCTTCAATCAGCTATTATGTTTTCCTTCCATGATACATGTATCATGACTTTAGATCATCAAGGAATTCATATTTTAATGGTAACTTGTAGTATTTTTATTTATCATTTATTTTTATCTATTTGTCCTCTTCTTGACCTACTACGAGCCTTTTTGTCCAATATTAGCATCATAAATTTTCACCCCTTACGATTTCACACTAGGTTTAGCTCCCACTCATGTACCTGAACCTAATTATACTCCTAAATTTCCCTCTTTGTGATCATTTTTTGGAAATCAAAATAAAATTATGAATTAATATTTAATACTTATGAAATGGTAACAAAATCTCCAAAATTTGTTCTAGATGACTTGGTTACCACCATCATCTAACATATTTTGGCTCAATTTTGGATATGTCATTATCAATATTTTTACATTTACAAATCTAATTTTATTTGCCAGCTTTTGATAATTAATTTTATGAAAATCAATAAATACATAGAAATACAAGTATTTTTCACCATTTGAAATTCTAGGAAATTTCAATATCCAATGAACATCCTAAAAGGAAATCAAGAGAAGAATAAGAAATGTTCTACAATAGTTATCATTAGTTAAGATTCATGTTTGCAACGTATCAAGTTTATATGTGAGTTTTTTCGTGTTTTATGTTCATTTATTTTGTGATTACAAACAAATGCAAGACTTCAATCAAGAAATAATTTCTCCTTGGAGGAGATGAGCATAATGACTTTATTCCATCAAGGAAAGTGGATTTGTGTGGTGAGTTGCTACACATCAATTTATCACATGTTTTATCTATTATTCCTTTTCGCAATGAAGGGTAAGAACTCTTTACATCATCATAGAAATTTGAGAGGTCCAAACACAAAACATGCTTTGACTTAGGTAAGCCCCTATGTGATATAACCCTTTCTACCCTCTCTTGTGTGTCAATGGGATATCTAAAGTCAATTTGGGAGAAGATGAAAGATTGTAAGATCAAGCATTCTAGCCTTCTACTTCAACAAATTGGGGAAAGTACAATTAATCATCAATAAATAGAGTTTTGAAGCTAACTCTAGAAAGGAAGACCTACAAACTCAGACTATCTAAGATTTTTTCACTCATTCTAGGATATACATTCTTATGACTATGGTGATAGTGCACCTACCCAAGAAATTTGATCCCTAATTGCTATTCTAGGTTCCTCTATCTATACACTATATTGTTTTAGTCTTAGTTACTATCTTTTAATTTTGTAGTTTTTTATATTTGCATAAGTTTCTAGTAGTTTCATATTTGACCTCTACATACATTGACATAATTGAAAAATCAAATTATTCCTTAACCAATATAAAATATTCATCCCCCCTTTAAAGAATAGAGAAAACCCTAATTGATCCACCATTTTGGTTCTTCCATTAAGGATAGTATCCAATTGGGTATCTGTGAAAATTTTTAGTTCTACGAGAGTGTAATTTAGACCCTTGATCAATATTTCCTACATTATACCAACATGATCCTAGCCTTTATGGAGGTGGAAACACAAAACATGGTTCAAATGAATTACACATACCCCTATACATCGCAACCCTCCCTCTCCTATATTTATTGTAGGTTGCAAATTTGAAGTGGATTTAAAGAATATTGAAGACCTAACATCAAGATTAGGAATTCAATAATATCCCTTCATCAAATGATGGAAAGATCAATTATTCACTAGAAAATGATGTTCTAAAGTCAATTCTGATTGGAAATCACCTACACACTTTAACACACATGTACCTATTCTAAGATTTCAAAACTCTATTTTTAAGTCTATGATGCCCATTCCCCTCACTACTAAATTTGAATGCTAAGCTCCTATGTCTCTACCCACTAAGGTGTGGATTTCAATTTATTCATGTTCCCCTTTAGTGGTGGTATTATGCATAATATCCCCTAAGGTATCACTTTCAATTCTAATGCATAGCAAGGCTCAAAATCAACTCAAAATCCAAAAAATACAGATTACAGAAACCTATATACAAAACTAACTCAAATAAACAATTACATATGTTGATTTCAATCGATAACGATTTCATGACAATAAACATCCATTTGGAAGAAAAAACATAACTTTATTAAATAGATCTCATGAACATTACATTACATTACATTACAAAAGGGAGGCAGTTTTATTTCCCGCCTCTTCTTAGCTCCTCTATGAACAGACATGACCCACCATTCTACATTACCCTTACTCAATTCTCATTGCATTTTAATTTGCAAAATTTTCTTCAAGAAACCATGGTATCGGCCTCTATGCACTCATCATCAATTTCTCCTTTGCTCGCTAAATCACCACTCCAATGTTTACTTTGCATGCAAGTTCTCAACCGCTTCACATAATGCCACACACTATATGATTTATTTACATTTTATGCTTATTTTATGCTTAATTCCCACAGAGCTTCCTCTCTTTAGTATCACTGCCAATTAGTCTTGAATGTAGATTGTAAAATTATGAATACTACCCTTCTTCTCTATTGTGTGCCTCTCTACATTCCTTCACAGTCTCCAATGATTTCCATGCATGTCAGGTCGATTTAGCATCATGCAATATGGTGTGTCCTGCATCCCACTCTTGGCTTCGATGAATGTTATATTTTCTTAATAGTGCACCCCTTCACTCACTCATCCTTTAAAATTCTATCTGTAATTCATCTCGTCCTTGGTTCCCATACGGGCGCAGGCTTACATCTTCCAATTCAGCACTTCTATCATATTCGCAGATCTCCCATAATTGGACCTCTCCAATCGGGCTTCACCAATGCCTATATGTTATGCCAAATATTTTTGAATGCTAAACTGGGCTCTTTCATTCTCCTGGTGCATATTTTTATCTGATTTTTTTAGTGGTGCGAGCTAACCTGGAGGGATATGTTTTTCCTTTTCCGCGTCCCTCCTCCTTTTGGCTCCTTCCACCGACCTTATTTCTCCTCAACCGAAACCCTCTCTCCCTTGTTGTCTTTTTATTTAATGCTTAAAATTACCCAATTGTGCCACCCCTTCATTTTCTCCTTGTCTTTTAAAATATTATATTTTTGGTGTCCCATTAGTGTGACCTTTCAGATTACTTACATTGTAAAGTTGTCAAAAATGATATTTTTTTCATTTTGCAATTAATTGATAAAATAGGCAATTTGAAAGAATAACGCCTACAAATTGGAGCTCCTGAGCAAAATATGATGTTTCTCTATGATGCTCCTACATCATACTCCTAAGGAAGAAAAGATTCAACCTCTTCTTGAATGCAAGGTAGCAACTGAAGAGCCATGTTTGAAATCTTTTTTTGGATGTCTTTATATCTCTGCACATGTCTTCTTTGGAACAATTTCATGTTGCAATCGAACCTAGATTCTCACAAAGTTTCCATTTTGTCTATCGTAATCTACCTTCACACAACACTTTCTTCAAACTACCCTCTACCCAACAAAGATTCTAGAAGATGATTTCTCTACCTAACTTCTGTCAGTGGAGGAACTCTACACCTTCTACCTAGCTTTACCTCTGCTAGAAGATAGTAGATATAGACTCTCTTTCATGTCTGCAAGAAAATTTCTCTCACAACTCTCTTGTCCTGGTGCATACCTTGCACTCTCAGGGTCTTCTAGCTCACTAAATCACCACTCCAATGTTTAATTTGCATGCAAGTTATCAACTACTTCACATAATGTCACACCATATTTGATTTATTTACATTTTATACTTAATGCCTGCAAACCTTCCTCTCTTTAGTATTGCTCCCAATTAGTCTCAAATGTAGATTGTTAAATTTTGAATACTGCCCTTCTTCTCTATCACGTACCTCTCTACATTCCTTCATGGTCTCCAATGGTTTACATCTCCATCAGGTCAATTTAGCATTGTGGAATATGGTGTGTCCAGCATCCCACTCTTGGCTTTGATGGATGTTATTTTTTTTACTACTCTACCTCTTCACCCACTCATCCTTTAAACTTATTTATATAATTTATCTCGCCCTTGGTTTCCATATGGGTGCAATATTACATCTTCAAACTCAATAGTTCTATTATATTTTTAGATCTCCCATAATTTGACCTCTCCAATTGGGCTTCACAAATGCCTATATGTTATGTCAAATATTTTTGAATGCTAAACAAGGCTCTTTCATTCTCTTGGTGCATACTTTTATCTGATTTCTTTAGAGTTGTAAGCTAAGGAGGGATATATTTTTCTTTGGTCATGTCCCTCGTCCTTTAGGATCCTTCCACTCACCTTATTTCTCCTCAACTAGTGCCCTCTCTCCCTTACTATCTTTTTATACAATGTTTACCATTACCCAATTGTGCCACCCGTTCAGTTTCTCTGTGTCTTTTCAAATCTTCTATTTTTGGTGTTCCATTGGCATGACCTTTTAGATTACTTACATTTTAAAGCTCTCAAAAATGAATATTAATTATTTATTTTTGCAATTAATTGATAAAATAGATAATTTGAAAGAATAACGACTGCAAATTGGAGCTCCCGAGAAAAATATGATGTTTCTCCATGATGCTCCTACATCAAATTCATTCATGTACCCCCTTTGTGGTGGTGTTGTTTATAATTCCTTGTGAGGCATGGTTATCAATTCATCCCTCATGAAGTTAAACATTTATGCACCTCCTAAGGTACAATTGCAAAAAATTTCCCCTAATATGTTAAAATGTTCCTCCTGATGTTAAATGTTTATACAACCCCTAATGTGTGGTTAGAAATTAATCCCTCATTATGTCAAATTATCTCTTATGACATTAAAATTCTATGCACTCCCTAAGGCATGATTTTGAAATAGTCCATAGACCTAGCATAAAGAAGATTTCTAGCATGTGAGCCTAAATTATGTTGCATGGATACTTATCATAACACAAAATTCTAGTGAGTTGATACATGTGTATCATGAGTATTTTAATTCCCAAAGATGAAAATATTACAAAAAAATATGACACGACATTTTTTTTAAATGAAGACAAAACACGAAAAAACCAATAGTGACATGTCACACTTGTGCAAAAATTTCCCCACAATTGTCACAATGAGACAATAAAAAAATCCACAAGAAAACTTCACCATTACATAAGAAAGGTGAAAATAGAAAAGGACTAACCACTTTTGGGATAAATCCACCATGATGAATGTATGAGAGGGAGATAGGGTAACACCTACATGATGATCAATTACTAAACTATGATCATGTTCTCTCGTAACACCACAACATAATAGGATGAGGAAAAAATAAACCTCAAATTCACATCAAAACACACTAAAACATATAAAGAAAGGGAAAACCTTCACAATAGGTTTCCTAACCAAGAGGTAAGACTAACCACAAACTAGAATGATGACAAGTCACTTTTAGGCCACCACATGCTTCCTAGGACATCCTATCACAATGTCACATCAAACAAGAAGAAAGAGGCTACCCCAAAACTCCCCATGACCTATAATGAATGTTTAGTACACCAAAAAGGACAACCATGAAGGATTACAACATTCCCACAACTTCATAAAACTAGGAGAATAATCTCTCTAACCCTAGGTTTCCCACCTAGCTAATCTTGGGAGGTGTCACACAAAATAATACAAGAGATGACATAATTCCTCAATGATGACACTTGAAAACATTTTCAAGGTACTAATAACACCCTAATATCATGGTGATAAACTTGAATTTTCGTTTATTTCCCATGCAAGGCTCCAAAACCTAGAGAAAAGGAAAGGTTCAATGTTAAAGAAATTTGACTAGTTTATGAAGGTTCAAATGACAAAATTGGTTGAAAAAATAAGTACAAGATCATGAAAATTATAAATTATTGGAATTAGGCTTAGGAAAATAATGAATATAGCTGAATCTAAGAGGAATTAAGTTCTTTTTTTTGTATAGGAATGGGGTCACCCAAACACAAGATGAGGCCTCAAAAACTATGTTAGTGAAAATTTGTAGCTTTTGTCTTGCCAAAACATAGCTGCCCCACTCTCAATTAGGCCACCCAAGGATGGTAAAATTCCACCAAAAAATATCATAGGGCCACCCAAACATACAAGGCCTTCCAAAAAATGTATGGTAATTCTCAAAAAAGGTAGGTTGATAGAGTGAAGGTAGGGCTTCCTAATTACAATACCAAGCCACACAACTATGAAAAATGAACCTTAAATTAATTTTAAGAACTAGATGTGATATTCATATTTTCATTTTAATCTTTTCACATTATAATATTGAACTAGTATAAACTAATTGCACTTGGTTCCAACATTGAATCATCTGAATAAGCTAATACACTCTTCTATTAACAAAAAATGCATTTGGCTCAAGGAGAGGTTCATTAATAATAATATCATAATCTATATGAAATGAAACCTTTACTTAAATAAAATAAAATTGTACAATATGGTATAATTAGTTTCTTCAATCCATGAATATTAGATACCCAATGATGGTTAACAAGACATGTGGCCTCATGGAATTAAATAATGCACTCCCAGTAGAAAAGAAGGTGAGAAAAATGGCCTTAGAAATGAAAAGTTTAGACTAATGATGATGATTTTCCTTTTAACATTCAAATGGAAGAAAAGGAAAATTTTGAAACTTTCAAACACTTTCAAAAATTGGTATTTGATTGAGATGTGTATTACCATATTCCCAATCAGTGATAACATAACATTAGTTTTGTGAAAAAACATGAGATGATAAGTTCAAACATCATTTTGTCAAGGGAGAAAGGGAAAATAGAGTTTTATTAGCTAACAAATCTCTTATTTATAAAAATCTATTCGAAAGTTATGAATATTTATCAAATTAATTCTTCTCTAATAGAATGTTATTTAAACAAATGGTTGATACATTGATAAAAATAAAATGGATTTCTCCAAATATGATTGATTGCTTATTAGCAAAAGGATTGAATAAGAATAAAAAATACTAGATATTTAATTGAAAAATAAATGGATATTACGATTATATAAGAGTAAGCATAGTAAGAAATATGAACCAAGTCAATTCTCTTGAACTTAATGATATATTCTCTACTATGTTTACTCTTTATTTATTTTATTTGGGTTATACTAGTATAGTATACTTTCCTCTTACACTTTCTATTTTGAAGAAAAAATCTTTCACTTGCTCCTATAGATTGCTATTATTTGTTCAAATTCAATTAGTCTATATTTTGCAAGACCTTGAAAACAATAATTTTCAATATTTTAGCCCTATTGATTTTGTATCAAAAAATTCAATCTAATTAAAATAATATCAATTCAATTTGTTGATATGATTTCAATTACTCATTCAATAAACATTACAAGGGTATGTGCAAGATCACGATGGGCCAAAAAGTGGCAATATGATTGGTATGTGGATGATGACTTTTTTCTTACCCAAAATTGATGAAACGAAAATGGTTTTTAAAGGATATTCTCAGATTTCCACCAATATAAATTATGCTTTACTTTGAATTTAATAAGTAATTATTATCCATTTTCCATTCAAATTATGACTAAATTCTTGATTGATAGACTGATTGAAAAACATCTATAGCTTTCAAACAGTATCATATTTTTTCAATCCAAAATATGTGTCACATTCTATGCTTTGCATACTATAGGATTAAAAAAAGAAAAAATGAATTTCATAAACTTTGACCAAGTTAAGGTGGTCATACATACAATTTTTTCATATTTTTAAAAAGTTGTAATAAAAAAATCATAATTAATTATTTACTTGGAAAAAAATTACAAAAATATATCCATCACATTGAGACATGAGTCCTCTACTTATATCTAAAATATTATAAAAAAATATTATCATTTTATTGTGGTTAGGGTGGTCAGACATACCTACTTCTTATTTTTTCCCTAAAATTTAAGGACTACTACATTGAAATTTATAATTTTCACCAAATAGATTTCTTTTTTTCAAAAAAAAACCTAGTATTTTAGAAACTACTTTGAATTTTCTATAAATTCTATTCTTACCTATTTTTGAAATTATATAGATAACTTATTCAAATTTTTACATCAAGTTGCCTAACTCTGATTTTTTTGATTTTTGGCCACTTAAGGCCCTGTTTTTTCCATGATGATCCTACACATACCTACAATATCTACACCTTGAAGAGGACTCGAACCTCCACATTGTTTAGCACAAAATTTTGAGTGTTGCATGTATACCATTTCACCATCAAGGCATCCAAGAAGAAAATTCTATTTCATCGAGAAAATATTTCACAATAGAAGATTGTAATCACATATCATTATATAGTCCAATAGTGGAAGAGAAAGTGAAGAGAAAGTGGACCAAAAGGATAGAATATTGAAATATTCATATCAATCCATGTCTTATAGATATAAGACATATCAATAAATTTTTATTATCAGACAATTGGCATTAATTGATCTAATAGATGTATGATCGAACATTTTTTCTTTTTCAATTCAATAGATAGTCAAATAGGTGACGTTTAGAAAACTTACCAATGTCACATCACAAATTACATTGGTCCAACTCACCAATGCCATAGCATATAAACATCATGGGATAACTCCCTAAAATGGTACCATAAGGATAATCATTGGACCAACTCACTAATGGCTAATAACACACACACAAGACACTAGGGTAAGATGATATAGAGCTATTTAGAGAGTGTCATCACGGTGATCAAAGTTATTGAACCTACAAAACCTATTACTCCTGTTGTATGGATGAGGATACTTCATCTTGCAAGACCCAAACTCCCTGAGCTATCATGTCTTCCCAAACATCCTTAGTTTGTACTAGAACTCAACCATGAGAGGGGTATCCATTGTGTTAGTTAATTAATTACTTGTGTTTCATTAATTATCACTTGATTAGATGAATCCCCTTTCATGATCATCCTACTTACTATTGTATGCTACAGACACATTGGAAGCCAGTCTCATAACCCTCTCTAGTACCTTACTCCTAGGCACTTCACACTCTCTAAAGAGTGGTACAAAAACCAATGCAAATATCTCACATTTTTTCAAATTCAATAAAAAATTTCAAAAAATGTCCACTATAAAATTTTAGAAATTACAATCTTTTAAAAACATAAAAAAAAATCATTTTCATGAAAAACATTCAAATTTTCACAATATTTTTAAAGGAAAAAACCTAGAAATTTCCAAAATCCACTATCGAAATTTTCTTCAAAATTCAATTTTAAAAATTTTAAAATATAAAGATACTATTTTTCTCTAATTATCCCCAACAAAAAACTTCTCACATAAAATTCACTTTTCATGGATCCCCAAAAAAAAATGGCATTATAACCCCATATTTTGGAAAATTTTGAAAATTTGATCAAAACAATGAAATGGACATGCAATTTTACAAAATGAAATATGTTGGGAGGTTTCTAAACTCCCCCACCCATATCCTATTCCAATGTTCAAATTTGGAGGAAATTTTTAAATTAATTAAAACAAGAAATAACTCAAACACAATCCAATTTTAAAATCAAGAGAACATCATGGATGTCAAACGAGAGCATATGAGGACCAGGTACATCCTTATCATTGTTATGAGGCATTGGTTGCTATTTAGGAAGAAGGATACTCATGTCAGGAGGGGGATCTTGATATCCTAAGCCTTTAGTATCTTTAGTTGGAATTTTCTCCAATATTTGATGAATTTCATCTTCACTTGTTGTATCACATCCTTGTTTGCTTAAGATCATGAATCCTTTTCCATATGTCTCTTCTCTATTAATGGGATTTTTTGTCACTTTGGTAACATAGAATGGTTGAATTGTTGCTTGAATAGAGGAACTAGGTTCACCTATTGTTGGGAACTTAGGTTTGGTTTGTGTTTCAGTTTCAAGATTTAGGTAACCAAACATCTCAAGTGGTGGTATTATTGGGGTGTTGTTTGTTTCATGGATGGATAAAAGGATGCATTAGTCTCAAGGTTATTAAGGAAAAAGTTTAGTAATTTATTCATGCTATCATCAATTTCTTCTATGATGTCAACTTCACAAGGAGGACATGCATTAAGAGCTGAGTGAGGATGAGAAATTTCAAGTTCATTAGGGTCATTTCCAAAAGCACAACTTGACACATCCACTAAGGATTTCAAGGACATTCATAGCTTACTAAAGCACATATCCATAATGAAAGGTAATGCAAGAACTTAAAGTTAAATGTATGAATGCAAATATAAATTTATTCAATGTACATAATGAAACAAATGAAGGTATATGCAATGGAATGAATGAAACAAAAAATCTGCAAATTAAAATAGAAAACTAACAGCAACAAAAACATAGAAATATAGAATTTAATGTTAGAAAATGTAGTTTCAAATTTGAAATGGGAGTAAATCACCCAAAGGGGAATATGAGTCCCAAACAAGGTTTTTTAGGGGTTTGAATGTTGTATAACAGTCACCACAGAACCCAGAAATTAGGCAAAATCACTTGTACAAGGAAAAAATCACCCAAAGGGGCGCATGAGTCCCAGTTTATGGTTTTGGCCCAAATTTTAGATAATTCTAAGTGAAACTTATTATTTTTGGTTTCAGTGATTTCTAAACTAAGTTCCAATGTATATTTTAGATGAAATTCAATGATGCAATCTTGATGCAAAAATGTAGCCTATATACACTTTCACTAATGCAAGATTTAGAAACCCTAGATGCAAATTAACTAATCCAAACCCTAATGCAATGTTAATGGAAGCTAGATCTAGGATGACGATGCAATCCAAATTAGAATTAAGATGTTATAAATGTAGGTTCACCAAAATGAAACATTAGAAAATAGGGGTGAGGCTTTCTATACTTGAAGCGATAGAATTCCTTCTATTTCACACTCTTCTTTCACTCAAGGAAATCCTAGAGATTTCACTCCCAAGATGGAATGGAGGAAGGAGATTTTCTAAAGGTTGTCCTAGGGTATGATTAATGACTAAAAATAGGGTTCACCACCAAGATAGGGCTTGGAAAGAAAAAATACATGCAATATCTAATTATAAAACCTAATGACATTTGAAACCACAAGAAATGACCTAGAAATGTATTTTAAACAGAATAGAAAGCTTGAATAGTATAGAGGGGCACCTAGAAACTTGTAGTAGCTAGAATGAAGACCTGAAATGCTAAAAATGCTAAAATTAATGTAGACTAGGACTCATACACTAGATTGGGTGATTTAGTCCCAAATTAGAGTTTCTGGCCAAGAACAAAATTCTAGCAGAGACAAGCTTGAAACTCCTAAAAATTGCAAATTTCACTGTATTAGAACTCATATGCCAAAGTAGTGTATCAGTCTAGTTTATCTTTTTGAGTGGATTAGGATTTGAATATACTCTTCAATCTCTGCTCTATCTTCTCAACATGATTTCCAAGTCTAAACTACCAAATTCTACTTTGTAGATGTCTTCCAATGATCTTCAAAACAAGGTGTTAACTTGGACAACTTTGAACACTTGACAACTTCTTTCCAATCTTTCTCCTCAGAAGGTCTTCAACCTAGATATGGAAATCACACACTAAAGAGAGGAAACAATGTTGTTTTTGTTAGAGTAATAAGTTATTATGCTTAATTAATTACATCACATTGATTAATTAATTAAGTCACTTATTCCTCTTTATTACTTAAGCTAAACTTAGGCACATTAATAATTAATTAATAATATTAAGTGTGCACACTAGGGTTTCATTTAGGGTTTCCCTTTTAGGGTTTCTTGATCTCCTTCATAAGGATTGATCACTTTGTAATAATCGATTCTCTTAATGCATTTTACACTTTGACGTTCAGAGAACATCTTTTTGGTTCTTCATATCTTTTGCTTGTGATAGGTATCCATCTTGCATGTAGGTGATCTTGGATTCTAACATTGTATCAGAGCTCCAAACCTGTAGTTGCTTGTTCGTGATCTGAAGATATGGCCTCTCTGTGAGTTTCAAGTGCAAGGGTTTCCACAGGTATCTTTTCTGCAAGATCTGGGGGTAGCCATTTTTTTGGGACACAATGGGCTCAAACGGATGTTGCCATCACTTTCGTAGCGTCCCAAAACCCTAGAAACGCCTGTCAAATCATACATTTTGGTGCAGTTGATTCAGGAGGCGAATTTTTTTGTTTGGGAGGTCGTACGACCTCTTAGCACGCAGCTCGAGGCACTTTTTCTTAAAAAAAATCAAAAAACAAATTTTAAAAATCATTTTTTTTGGTTTTGGGCCGACACGCCCAAAACAAAAGGGGTCCACCGCCTAGCGGCCACTAGGCGGCCACTAGGTGGCCACCCATTCGCAACCCCCCTCCAGCTCACCACCAGCACCCGCCGCCGCTCGGCCTCTAGCCCCCTCCACATAGCGTCGGTCGTATGGGCGACCACGGGTCATCCGCCCAGCCCCCGCAAGCTTTAAATGCCAGGCCATGGCCATATCAGGATCAAGGAGCTAAGATCTAGCCCCTGCACTCAGCCCCCGACCGTCTGAAGAACCAGGGGCTCCGCCCCCGCAAAAGCCCTGCATCCCGCCAGCCCCTGGTCGCCCACCGAACCAGGGGCCAAATTTTTTTCTTTTTGCAGGTGGACCTATTTTTTGCGGCGACAGCCAGATGGCCGTCAAATTTATGCTCGGATTTTTCTGATGTCATCATGACGTCATGATGACGTCATCCGTACGGTCGGCCCCTCTACGCCCCCCTAACCCTAGTTTTTACTAAAAGAGCAATTTTTTTCTTTTGGCCATAACTTGGGCATACGGTAATAAAATCGGGCAAACGAGATATCGCCGGAAAGCTGGTTCCGAGCACTTTCCAGTAGTGTTGTTTATTTTTCAATATTTTACTGTTTTCATGCATTTATTTCTGTTTGAAGTTAGATGTTGTTTTTGGACTTCCGAGCTCATAATTTTTTGCCACGATGTCCAATTTTCACCTCGTTTGCAACGTTGGAAAGGTATTAAGGAGCTCTTTGTTGCTGTCCATGCAATTTTTTTTGTATCTATCCTAGGTTTATCACTTAGTCCAGATTTGGCCTAATGGGTTGTTTGGCAATTACTTAGATATTTTGGCAGTTGGGAGAGTGCATCTTGCATTTTTGCACTTCATTTTCAGTAATACATCATTCAATAATTACTCACTGCTTCATAGATTTCAGGGTTGTTCCCATTTGGAGTTTCTGAGTGTTCCGTGGCATCGGGTCTGCTGTCACATTATTTTGATTTCGGTTTGGTTTTAGTTGTAGACAGAGATATCTTTCCTTGCTTGTCAAATTGCGGTTCCAGTGTTACTCTACATAGTTCTTCCAATGCTTCTTTGCAGCATGTTATCACATTGTAGGGGGTTTTGTCCCACTGTGTTTTTCCTTCTCTACCTCATTCTTGCATTTGTAAATGGGTACCTGATCAGGCCTAGTTGCCGGGACCCATCTTTGCTTTCATGCATCTTATTCCAGTGTTTTAGCTTCTTCCTAAGTTCATCTTAAGGGGGGGTGTTAGAGTAATAAGTTATTATGCTTAATTAATTACATCACATTGATTAATTAATTAAGTCACTTATTCCTCTTTATTACTTAAGCTAAACTTAGGCACATTAATAATTAATTATATTAAGTGTGCACACTAGGGTTTCATTTAGGGTTTCCCTTTTAGGGTTTCTTGATCTCCTTCATAAGGATTGATCACTTTGTAATAATCGATTCTCTTAATGCATTTTACACTTTGAGGTTCAGAGAACATCTTTTTGGTTCTTCATATCTTTTGCATGTGACAGGTATCCATCTTGCATGCAGGTGATCTTTTTTAGAGTTTCTTGATCTCCTTCATAAGGATTGATCACTTTGTAATAATCGATTCTCTTAATGCATTTTACACTTTGAGGTTCAGAGAACATCTTTTTGGTTCTTCATATCTTTTGCATGTGACATGTATCCATCTTGCATGCAGGTGATCTTGGATTCTAACAGTTTTGTTAGTGGAAAGGAGTTTTCCTTGGTCAAAACCTATTTTGGCAATCAAACCTTGTAATGAAATCTAATGGAAAGGAGGAATGATGAATGAAAAAAATAGAATGTTGATACTAACCAAACCCTAGCAATAAACTACTACAAACATGAATGAAGTGGTTCCAATTGATGTAGATCTTGACTCTTTCTTGAATGTGAGAGATATTTAATTGAATGCTTGCTTGAATCACAAAACCCTACATCAAAAAATTTAGCTAAAAAACAAATATGATGCATGATGACTTTGACATGATGCTTGATACTTGAATAATGCTCCAAAACACTTGATGGTCAAACTTTGAAGACTCTTGAATGCTCTTGTAAACACTTGAATTCTCTCATGAACTCAAATTCACTATAAGGAATGCTATCATGAATGTCTTTAACTCACTAGGTGAAAAATGAGTGAAATAACCTTGTATTTATACTTTTTTATGCCAAATTTCTCAAACTTACAACACTACATGCCGAAATTAGATCTAGGAAGATAAAATCCTACCAAGAATTTGAATTTGAATTAGATCTAAGCTAAGCGAGACTCATACACCATAAGTGGCATATGAGTCCCATTAGGCTAACCTTACAACACACTTTTTAAGAAAAGCTTACATTCATGTGAAATCACGATTGGGGCCCAAAAACTTAGGTGCAACCCATACACCCAAGGTGAAATATGAGTCCTAGATCACTAAATATGGGCCATACAATCCAAACACCTAAATCATGATAGGATGCTAGTTTTATGTTGAGATTATCCTCAGAAAAATACATTAATTGAGGCTTGTGGATGCAAAATAAGGAAAAATAAGGCATAAAGAAGCCCAATTAGTGTGAAAGTGTGGTACAACACTTTACAACACCTTAAATAAGGTAGAAATAGGTCCATTTAGTTTAAAATGGCCCATGACCTAATGTGAATGTGTTAAACACATTACAACATTAAATCAAGGCAACATTAAGCTCAAATTAACAAGGAGAGCCACAAAGAGGCGCGACAAAGTAGAGGGATACTGTTTCCATTGCCACATTTATATGTATATAATTATATATATTAATATATATATATATAAATAATAAATGTATCGAGAAAATACATGTGAATTATATATAGATATGGGCATGATATAATATATATAGATAGATATTGAAGTAATTAGTGTGAAAAATATTAATAATACAAGTATATGTGTTTGATATAAGTGAAAGAGAATATTCATAAGGCATCATAAAGGAAATGATAGAAGTGTATGAAATGTGCAAAGTCTCCTTGAGAAATGTGTTGTGAAAAGCACTAAAAAAAGCATGTTAATTGTAAGATAAAAGGGCTGATATACATGAACCAAAAGGTGGTGATATGAGGTGTAGGAGTTGAGGGTTGCAATACAACTCAAAAAAAAATAATTTAAGTTTATAATTGTTGTTTTAACAATCACCCAGGTTTCCCAAATAGGGGTGCAACGAATGCAAGTCATAAGAAGAAAAAGAAAATAGGAAACCAAACTACCTTTGTGATGTCACATTACCAAGTTGTTGACTTGGTAAAAGAAGAGATGACTATGTCGATTTTAGTCAGCTCATCTTAAAATAAAAATTTGCAAGGACTGTGCATGTGCCATTTTGATGTGTTACTTCATTTCCTTAAAAGGGAAAGAAAGGCACCAAATAATATAATGGAAATTAAATTCTTATTTTTTGTTTCGTGATGTGGAGGAAATTAGGAAAGGTGGCATACTAGATAGAAGATCGATAGCATTAAGTTTCTCAATTTTTTGTATAAATAGAGGGCATCCTTTGGAAATTTTATCATTTAATTATTCATACCCACTTGCTAAGTCATTTTGGTGTAGTGAGTTGAGAGCAGTATGAGAGAGTTTTCATGTAGAGATTTATAGTGATTTTCTTGTAAGATTTGAGAGTTTAGAAATAGATTTTAGAATTATGGGAAAGCTAAAAGTAGAAGGAGCAACAAAGAAAGTTTTGGTATTGATTTTTGAGAGCTATTTCTTCATTGGAAGCTAATTTCCAAGCATACTAGTCTTTCTTACCCAATATTCTTCCTATTTCAGAATCTATGTTTTCATTGAATGAATGCAAGTGCTTGAGCAAGGTGTTAAGAAACCTTGTGCATATGGCTTGATTGGTAATAAGTTTTTTTGGATATAATATTAGTATGATACCTATATATAATTATTATGATCATCATAATTATATTATGTAGTTATATAAAACTATCTAGAAGGTATATGTATATGATATCAAGATGATTTCTTGTTACTTATGTGTTTGCATGAATTATGATATTAGTAATGCAATGGGAAGGGTAGCGTGTTAGGTATTTCTTCATGGATAGGATATAATTTTATGCAAACCATGATGGTAGTTTATCCTTTAATGGTTACTCATATTTCCTTGAAAGTAGTATAATAATATATTCCCTAGGGTTAAGGTATACACTTGAATATGATTATATCGATATTCAATAATATGGATGTAAAATTTATTTTATGATTATGCTATTATATTATACTGACTAAGAGTCTATCCCTATTCATAGAATTCTAGAATAGGACTTATGAATCAACAACCCCATGCCATAATATGAGGGGACTTAAAGGTGTAGAATCACAAGATCCTCAAGAGCCAAAAATGTCCTCTAGAATGGAAATGAACTTAGTGTACATTGTAAACATGTGAAGAAATGATTCATATTATGAGAAAGGATTTATGATTGTATGTTATAATTAGCTTGCATGAAAGTTGGTTTAGAGAAACCATATTGGTGGATATATGCATTATGTTGGAATCATGTGATTACATAAACAAGATAACCATGGATGATTATTATAATATCTAGGCTAATATAAACCCTATGAATGCTTGCATGGATCATGAGGCATCGAAAATGATATTGCATTGAAGTGCTATATTGAAATTGTCAATTTGTGATGTTATGAAAACCTGTGTGGGTAATGTGATTTATTCTTAAGATTGGTATAATCCATGGATGGGGTTAACTTATACGGTTAGTTTGATTACTTGATTGTTGTATTAGTTTTTTAATTAACTCATGTTACATTAGGATTTACCTATATGGTCATTTTGATCACTTAATTGTTGAATTTCCTTTTTAGTGAAGTCATGTTAGCTTGGGATTAACCTATATGGCCAGTTTGGTCACTTGAATGTTACATACTTTAAAATGTAGTCATTTTATGTTGTGTATTACACCTTTGAAATGGAGTCTTTGTATATTGTGGATTACACCTTTGAAATAGAGTCATTTTATGTTGTTGATTATACTTTTTAGATGGAGTCATTTAATGTTGTGTGTGGATTTGGAGTGGTCATTTTATAATATGTGTGGAATATTCTTTATAGTATGAAATCATGTTATGTTTATACTTTTGGATTGGAATTATGTTATGTATGTATATGGGTGGTTCAATTACTAAGTTGAGAAAAGGGGTGGGTGAGCATATGAAATTGGATTTGATTTTATATAATTTTTTTTAGCCAAAGTAGTGTAAGTTTCCATTGCATACACTTGTCAGTACACAATGAGCCAAGATTGCATAACTAGGCTAGGAATGTCATACATATAGGTAGGAGACCATTGTATGAAAACTCTAGTTATGTAGGAGAAACGACATGCTGAAATAGGCCATATTAGAGGGTTTTTGTACCAATATATTTGTTGAAGGGAGGGACATCTTACAAAATATTACGTAGATGGGTAGATGACCGCAGTGAGTCCATGGTTGGTGGAAAAGTGCCTAGCTGATGCTCTCCATCATGCAGTTGGTGGCCACGACTTGAGGATGTATGCCTACGAAGGGATGTCTAGACCATTTGTTACTTTTGATCTAGTATGCTTTTGTAAGCTATGTAAGATAATCATGTACTTGCATCTTTATGGAAATTATATTTGAAAAATATTATCATTACATGGTATTATGTAATGTTATTAGAAAATGAAATTATTACTTAGGATAATGTAATGTTACTTTATTCATGCAAAGTAATTTGGAATGGGTTTATTTCAAATGTACATCTTTATTATGGAATTGGACAACAATTACTATGTGTTGATAAACTTGATCTATTCACTTATATGGTTTAAAACTTAGGTAAAAGCATTAGGGTAAAATTTGGGCTTGTTACATGGAAATCAAGCTTATGCACTAGTTCAAGCAACTAAAAAGGTCAAGAATTTTTTTCTAAGGAGTAGAGTATTTTCCATCATACCTAACCCAACTATGAATTTTTTTTTAATGTAGAGTGAGTTGGGAGAATATAGAAGAAAGTGGGTGATGATGTAGGAGTTTAATTTTGAAATATATCCAATGAAATTAGTTTGAGGAAAAATTTTGACACATACCATGGTAGAAATGGATCTTAGGCTGATGAAGTAATAATATAATCTTGAAGATGTGTCTCCTTGTGATTGGTATGATGACATCATTTTCTAAATCAAAGTTTCCCACTGCATATGAACTCGATACAAAGATGATATTTGCATATAAAGAGTAATAGTTTTATGTTGAAGGGAGAAATGTTGTATAAAAAGAACCATGAACGTATCTATTTGATATGCCTAGGGAAAAAGGAGGATTTTATGGTGTTGAAAGTCTTTCATGACTGATTCAGGACTTGTCATGGTTTGGGACCTTCAACTAAACATCAAATCTTGAGGGCTAGTTATTATTGGCCCATGTTGTTCTATGATGTACACACCCATGTTTGTACTTTCCATGCATGCCAGACTACTACAAATAAACAAAAATATGTTGTTGTCCAGTTCCAAGCAGTTGTTGAGGTATGCTCATTTGAGTAATGGGTCTTGACTTCATTGATATGATAAATCCACCTTGTTTTGTAGGCCACAAGTATATTCTAACCATATATGATTATTACACTCGATGGACTAAGATAATATCTTGTAAGCCATGTATTATCTAGAGGTAGTAATTAAATTTTTTTAAATGAACATTGCAACACATTTTGGTCATCCATTTTCCTTGGTTTGTAACAATGGTCCTGCATTTTTTGCTTCCCTAAAGGATTTTGGTTGGGAGTTTTATTATGGTATTGTGTTAAAGTTTGCATTTAATTATTATCCTCAGGCGAATGGATTCTAGTTTCTACCAATAAAAATATTTTGACTATCATTTGTAAGCTACTAGATAAGAAACTAACAAACTAGAGCACTCAGCTCAAGTTGTCTCTCTAGGCAGACCATACCCTAAGAAGGTTGTCATTAGAACTTCACTATATCATTTGGTATATGGTCAAGAGCTAGTTTTTCCTATCCATTTTAAAATCCCCACTTTGCAATTTCTTAATGAGAATTATGATGAAGGGGAAAGGTTAGAATCCAAATTCACTCAAATCCTCAATTTTGAGGAAAAAAGGGCTGAGGCCATTGATTTTTTTTAAAACACCAAGGATTCATTAAACACTAGTTTGACAAGTAGGCTAGGGTCAAATCCTTTAGGATTTTGGATTTAGATCTTTATTAGGATAAGGCACATGAAAAGAAAGATGAATATGGAAACTTTGATAAGTTATTTCTTGATCCTTTTCTAATTTCTATGATACTCAGAGAAAATGCATATTGCTTAAAGACTATCATGATTGAATATGTCTCATTTCCCATCAATAGTTGGTATTTCAAGAATTATTTCCTAGCCTAAGTTGTTCTAGCTCAACTTGTTGTACATATTTAGATTATATTGATTTTGTGTCATGTCATTCTCATTTTCCTTTTGGTTGGGCCTTATTTTGAACAATTGGGATCTCTTCAAGTAAGTTCATTAGGTAGCCTTTCTTTGATGAATCGTAGCCCTTTCGTAGAAGAGTATGGCTGTGTAGGATGATTGCAATTTCTTTTGTATTTATTCATTTTGGTGTTTTTTAGAACTTGAGATTCTATCATGTGCTAAAACCTTGCGCATTTTAAAAATAAAAATGAAGGATCTGGGTCTCTTTTGAGTTGGAATGTGTTTTCTAGTATAAGGTGAAAAATATTTATTTTCTACTTCAACACCACTATTATCATTAGCCTTGGTTTAGGCTTCACTACCTATGGGTTGAATATGAAAGGAAATGAAAAGAAGGTGAAAATAAATAACAAAAAAATCATGATAGACAAAAGAAATTCAGCTTTCAATATTATTCAAATATCTCTATTGGGGCTATAGATGCATGGCTAGTAGTAGAGCTATTTTTGAGAGGATAACAGTGATAACCTCATTAGGGCTATAGATTCCTATCTAGCAACATGGCTCTACCTAGTTTTCTTTTGGAGTAGAATTACCTATGTAGCCTTATGCTTGATAGTTTTCTCCTTCTCATTAGGGTACTACCAAGGAAAAATTAATGAAAAACACTAGCACATTCCTTTTTTTCTCTTATGATGTGGTACTTTTGGTTTGGTTTGGATTCTTAACTATAAGCTTCTAAAGGTGTTCATCTTATCTAGTCTACAACACAAAATTTTGGGTTTTGGATCTTCATTTATCTCTAAAATGCTCTAGAACATTTTCCTAGTAGATTTACCATTTCTTGTGCCCTTTTGCACACACATGTCGACAAATGAGGACCCCCTCTTTTTTTTTTCACTTGCATCAGTTTTGTTTTAATTTTTGTCCCTTTTCTTTGGTTGCTTTTGAAAAAATTTAACCCCTTCATTTTTTCTTGAAAATTTGGTGAAGTTACCTTTTTACAAGTTTTCTCATGTGGGATTCCATTTGGAGGATTATCCATTGTAGATTCCAAATGGTGGGTTTCCCTTCATAGATGTTTGTTTGTGGGTTTCTTTATGCAGAATTCCCTTTCAGGAATTTTGAGTTAGCAACGCGAGTCATCTTTCACTTTGCATTCCTCTCCAACCTACATGTCCTCAATACCTGCATGATGATTATCCCCATAGCTTATTATTTTCCATTTTCAAGACTAGGGTTTTTGTGCATAAAATCTAAGCATGCTACTACATTTATTACGTCATTAATGAAATTGGCTATATCAAGGGTTTTCCTCTCTCATTTTATTTACTATGGAATTTTGAAGAATGGTGTGTTTGATTGAGCATTGAGGGTTGCAAATTTTCTCTCTCATCTCCTAGTCAACTACATAGATTGGTCCTCATTGTAAAGCTCATGCATGTTCATTGTGCAAGCTTTTAATTTTTCATGGTTCCTTCAAATTTCTAAAGTTCTCTACTGGTTGTTCAACATTAATCCTTGGTAGTTTGCAAGTGTCATTATAATTAGGTCACAAAAGTTATACTTGGTGGATTTTATTGAAATTTTCCCCAAAAAACCCTAAGGTTGATTTCATTTTTCCTTAGGATTTTTCTTGAAAATTTATGATTTATGGGTAAGTATTCTCATGAGTCTTACTTCACAAGATTTCCTATTGGGAAATCCATGCAAAAAGGTCTGTGCATATTGAAAAATAGAAAGAGCTAAATTATTAAATATGTAAACCCAAATCAACCTTTCAAGATGACATCAATGAAGTTTCTCTAAATTGAAAACATATGAAATAAAAAAAACTATACTATGAAAAACCCATAAGAATTCACAAGAAATTAACTCCATTGTTATCCTCTTCCACAATATCTTGCATTTTCTCTCATATTTTACAAGAAAAAGTACAAGAAGCTCTACGGAATTGGATGGGATCATAATAAGATTGCAATTCGTGTCCTGAAATGTGTGAACGAAGCTTGCTTTTATAGTTGAATTCATGAGGTAAGTCCACATTTTGGGAAGAATGTGGGATAAAGGATTAGGTGGGATTTTTATGACCTTTTATAAATGTATAAGGAATATGAATGTTTTTAAAGGTTATATGAATAAAATTGATGAAAATGACTATGCCAATGATGAATAAATGGCTATGTAACTATCTTAATGCAACATATTATGCATGACTATGCAAACGATGGTAAATGGGAATTATGAAGTGACTTAATGAAAGGTAATGATTATATAAATATATTAAATGAAATGGATTTATAAACTATTATGCAATATTTAATGGTTTTATGTGAATGATCAAATAAAATATTTAATGAATGAAACATGTAATGGCCATATGAAAAGAAATTATTATGTAGATGATGGAATAAACCATGGAATGGATAAAAATGGTTATGAGGACATTTTTATGCATCTACATTTTTCCCCTCTTTGAGACAATGCAGCCTATCGCATTTTTTTAAAGAAAAAGATATTCCCAAGTGAAAGGAAGAATGAGGAACGATGACAAGGAGGTAGTGGGATGCCCCCTCGAGAGGACATGTGGGTTCCAAGAACACGAGTGTGCTCTAAAAATGGATGAGAGGACTTAGAAGATGATTGATAAAAATCATAGAGGGAAATTGATAAGGATGATGAAGAAAAGATGCAATGATGAAGGGAATGGATAATGATAGATGAAAAAGAGATATGAAAGAAGATGAAGGTGATGAACCTTCTTGTGCTTTACAAAGTGCTTTATCATCATAGAGTAGTAAAATATGAAAAATGGGCAAAAAACACCATGGTATGACATAGACCAAGGTGTGCAAGGTCATCCATTTGTAGAACAGACTATCACAGACAAGGAATGTCCTAACTCATACTAAGGGAAAATTTGTACCAGTATTTTTGTCAAGACAAACCGTAAACAACAATCAAATAAGAGACAAGTTAGGAGACATCATCACTCCTCTAAATCCTTTGTGGTACATCCTCGAGGTGGCTAGTAACATGACCAAAGAAAATCCAAAGATAAGACAAAATAGACCAATAAGGTCAACAACCAATCATATTATTTGTCAATAAGCATTTACCAATGTGTTAAGGGATGAAGTGAGTGATGGGTTGACTGGTTTGGCAAGGCCTAGTTTCAGGAAAATAAACATGTCATATAAGACATCAAGTTTTTTTTTATCATGCAACTACCTATATAAGGAAAATGACAAAGTGTGACAGTGACAAGGTCTGGTTTCAGGAAGGACACATCCTATATAATACCATTGGTTTTGATCAATTTAACTATTTTGATTGATTTGAATTAGAGACTTGTTGGCTTTCTTGTCTTGTTGATATAGGATTTTGAAGTTCAGATTATTATGTCGCATCTAAGTTGATTGTGTTTGATTTATTTTGACTAACCCAATGAACCCTATAACATTGACCTAGGGGGCCTCGAGGGATCATCGATAGATGGTATTTCCTACGTAGTAATCCATAGAGACCTCGTAGTTTGACATGACCCTTGACTTTACTTTAATGACAAAGGACTAAATCATGATTTTATTTGACAACACCTAAAGACACACCTAATGCCTTGGGGGCACATCAACAATGGCCTTGCCTACATCCAATCATAGAGGCAACATAGTTCGATAATGACAAAGACTAACATGATTGAATTTGACTCTATTTTAGGGATTTTTGGAAAGTTATTTGAATGTTTTTGGATTTCAACATGTTTTGATTTTTTTTGGATTTTGACATTTTACAATTTTTTTTTTTTTTTAGGCGCCACCAAGAAACTTTTTGTGAGGTTTTCATTAGGGTGACCATTTTTACAAGACTTTTTCTCATTTTTTTGTATTTTTTAAAGGAATTTTTCTCATTTTTTTGTTTTTTTTTCAAGACTTTTTCTCTAGCTCTCTGAAGCTAGACATAGAATTGATAAATGCTAGATCCATAGACTGCCTTGACGATGCCTTGATCCTGTTTGGATGACTGTGCTAGATGAAAGGACTAGATTAGGATGAGGAGTATGAGTAGCAAGTATGAGGGATGATAGATGTGGTAGATGAAAGAGACTATCATAGGATCCCTAATGTGCACACTACATGGGCCATTAAGATTCAGCTGAAAAGGAGCTTGGGAAACCAACGAGCTAGAGTATGAGAAGGGGTCGTCATCAAAGGTCCACTAAAAAACATCACCAATGGAGGGATATGATGGATATGTGAACATGGATGGATGAAATGGAGTATATCGTATGAGTGAGAGTGACATGGAATGAGACCTTGGATCAACAAGCTCTTTGATTTTTTTCCCTAATAGATGCCCCTAGTTATTTTTGATGGATAGGCATATTTGGAGATCGACTTTTGTTCATTTTTTAGTTTTGAATTTTGATTTGTCTGATATCTTTTTATTTTGGCTATGGAACTTGTCTTGATCTTCTTTTGATTTTTATTTTTTGAATAGCTTTTTATTTTGGCTATAGGACTTGTCTTGATTTTATTTTCTTTGCACTACATCTTTTGATTTTTGATCTCCTTTTAAAGATAGCTCATCCTCTTTGCCTTTATTATTTTCTTGAGCTATAACTTGTTGATCCATGTCTACAATGTGAGTGGACATGAGTGAGATGGAGAAAGTAGGTGAAGTGACAAGAATGTTTTGTGGATGAATGGGAGTGGTGATGCCATCAATGGAAACTTTTTGACTATCCTTTTCAGTAATGTTAACATCAAAGGAGGCTTGCACATCCTTAATGACTTGGCAAGATGGCTTAGTAGAACTAACAATAGGAAATTCAAATCCTATCCCATGGTAGGTGGGATGGAAGGATGATGATTGGATATCCTCAATGGGGTCATGATCAAAGAGTGGATTATCATAGATTTCTTGGTCAAACAGGGGGTTATCATAGATGTGAAAAGATTGAGTGGAAGTAGATATGGCAAAGGATGATGTATCATCAGGGTCCAAAAAGGCTTCAATCTAAGCACAACCATGTTTTTGCATTCCTTATGCAGTTTTCTTGACATCAACATTAGAATTATGATATTTTTCAATAGCATTAGCATTGTCATTAATTGGTAAATTATCAATTAGATATTCTCCACATCCCATGTCATGAATTTGTACCTTGGGGTTTGATGTTGGGGTAAATGGATTGGATGACTTGGTCAATGAAGATGGATCAATGTAGCGAGATGATGAGTCTTGTTGGTTGATAGGCACTTGGAATTGAGTAGTCCCTTTCAGATTGATGCAATATTGAAATGGGTTTGGATCACTGCAATTGTAGTTTGTGTGCCTTCATGAGGAAACTTCATACATTGATGGTATGTGGATCGAATGGATTTCATGGCATGGATCCATGGTTTGCCAATGAGTAGGTTGTATGGTAGTTCTAGATTCAGGACTTGGAATGTGGTATCTAGTACTGCAGGTCCAACCTTGATAGGTAGTGTGATAATAGCCTCAAAAGAACGTTCTTCATAATAATAGGTTTTGATGACAATTCTCTTAGATGTATCCACACATGTATCAAATAGGCCCAATGCCTTTACCAAATTTAAAGTACAAATGTTCAATCCAGCTCTGCCATCTACTAGGACTTGTTTGACCTTGTTGTTGTTTATGAAGACCTCAAGGTGTAATGGGTCATTATGGTTTGACTTTGATGTGGAATATTTTTTATCAGAAAAATAGACATGATGTGAGTTGGTCAAGTATCCAACCATGGCTTCAAATCAGTTGACTTTCAGGTCAATAGGGACAAAGGTTTCTTTCAGAGCCTTATCAAGGATAGATTTGTGTTTAGGTGATATGCGCAAAAGCTCAAGGATGGAAATTCGATGTGGGTGTCTTGGGAAATTGTTCAAAAAGGTTATATTGGGATTTGGACTTTGGCTACTTTGGAGGAGGACTAGATATGGTAACCTTAGCTCTGTATATGGTAACAATAATTTTAGGTTGCCTCTTAATGGTGATTGTGTTAACATGGTCGCCATCAACTCGGAGGTGGTTAATAATTTTGTAGTCAAAAGAGGAATTGGTATAATTGGCATGGTTGTCTATCTTTTGACCAGAACTGGAGGATTTTACATGGTCTTGCAATGGATTCTTAAAAATTGTATGGTCTCTATTGGAAGTTTTTTGTTGTCCCTCAACCTCTATGGTACCATTTATTATTAGGTATTGAATTATGTTCTTCAATTGATGACATGATGAAGTCTTATGCCCTTTAATATGATGGTATTCACAAAAGGAATTATCATCCCACCAAGAGGGTTTGAATTTCCTTGGATTGTATGGTTTGGGATTTGGAAGTTGTATAACATTTGATTGTACCAACTTTTCTAGGACAAATTCAATGGGTTCCGATAAAGGAGTATATTATCTTCATTGATATTGTCTTGGTTGTCTTGGGGGACCTCTTTCTTGGTTATTTTGGATTCTATTTGCCATTGGTGTGGGGATCTGTGATGCATTGTTTTGTATATAAGGTCCTCAGAGTGTTAGAGTGGGACCATTCCTATTGACCACCTTAGCATTGACAACACCATCGTTGGTCGCATGTTTGTTTCTTGCCCAATATTTACCTTTGTCATTGGAGGAAGTCTATTATGTAATTTTACTACCATATGAAAGTTCACCTTGGGCAATTAATACTTTTTCTACCAAGTCTAAATTTTTTTTACAACAATGTACTTGTAGTGGATGTTTTAATTTGGATTTGAGATTCTCAACAAACATGTCAACCTTTTGTTTTTTAGGAATTTCAATAGGACATTGACTTTCCATGCTACGCCATCTTTGGAAAAATTTAATGAAAGTCTCACCCTCATCTTATGTCATGTGGCATAGGGTGGCTATTGTAATATCGTTCTCAATGTTATAGGTATAGTTTTCCACAAACTTGTTGGCTAAGCTATCCCATTATTTTATAGATCCTTTAGGTAGTAATGCAAACCATTCAAGTGGAGGACCGACAAGATTTCTAGGAAATAGTCTCATCAACTAAGTGTGTTCAAAGGCCACATCTACACATGATGTGGTAAGTTCCCTTATGTGTTCAAGCTGATTTGTATTTGCCTTATATGTAGTGAAGTTAGGTATGATGTACCCATGAGGGAAAGGTGGCATGTAAATGCTAGGATCATATGGATATGGATGTAATTTGTGTGATGTGTATGTTTTCTTGTTTGATAGTTGCATTCCTTCTACTTATTTTTGTAAAGCAGTCACCTAAGAATTCAATGCATTTATTATGGGATTTTGGGTGACATTATGTTGAAATTACATGTTTGTATTATGTTGAGATGACATGTGGCACATGTGGGATGGATTTTGACCATGTCCATATGTATGAACATGTGATGTATATGTTGGAATGTGTGAAGTGGCCATGTTTTATTGTATTTGTCCATGTGGACTTTGATCTCCAGAAGAGGATCCATATGATATGTTGAAAGAATTTGATGTTTGTGTGATTTGTGATTCTTGTCCTTGCTGAGAAGAGTTATGGCCATGTGAAATGTTTATGTTTTGACTAGATGGAATGTTCATGTTTTTTTTCCCTTGAAAGGTGTTGGTATTGACAAGAGGACCCTATGACACAACATTTGTGTTGAATTGAGATCCTTGGATAAGAACCTTTCTTGGATTAGTTTTTCCAAGGATGTTAGATGTGGATGCCACTATGGCCTGAGATGATGACCCAAAGGAAGTAAATGTTGAGCCCAAGGGTTGTGTTGTGAACAATGGTTGTGATGTGGTTTGTGTCATAGATTGTGTTGATGGGATGGATGAGTTGTTGGTGGTTGTGGTATTTTGGATTGTCGATTCAATAGGTATGGAAACTATAAGTTGTGGTGAAGATTGTCCTTGGCTTGTTTGTGTGTTGTCCTTTGGTGGTGTTGCAGCGGGTACGGTATCAACATCAAATCCTTGGGGTAATTTGACCCCTTCATACAATAGCTTAGCAAAGAATCTTTGAGGGTCTAGCATGACAATTTCATCCACTAGATAGGAAACTTTAGGATTTTGAATAGCACCCTCTACCTCTTCTATGTATACATTTCCATCTTTATCCCTAATGAGGAATTGTTCAAAAAGGTTTGTTATCTTTGCTTTCTCATGAGATTAAGGTCCCAAATTTGTGTTGTATTTTGTTCCAAAGTTATTTTCATGAGGATCATTATATGTGTTTTCAATATTTAAAGTGGTAGTGTAGTTGTAAATATATTTATTGTCATCAAAGAAATCCATGGCTCTACGCTTCTTTTGTAATCTAGTTTCAACCATAAAAAGATTTGTTAAAAATGGGGAATGCAAATGATATGAGATTAAGACTATCTTTTTGGTATTTTTGGAATAAGATATGCCTAAATGAGGGTAATGACAATGTCACTATAATCTAAAGTATGACCAAGTCTAAAAGGGGAATGATGCTAATGCAAAAAGCTATGAAAAATATGATATGCAATTGAGATGACTATGATATGAACTATGCGCCTTTGTTGTGAAACTTAAGGAAGGAGTTACTAGCCAACCTAGGATAGTCCAATGTTTTGAAACAAAATTATCAACAACCTCAAGGAGAGTGGATGACAAGTGACAAGTTTGACAAGGTAAGCCTTAAACTAGACTGATGAGTTTAAAGGTTACACCGAAATGACAAGTACTGATGTGGAAAATGATAAGGTCAATGATAAATTTTCTTTGTAGCAATGGGCCTATGAAAAGATATTGTGTGTTTCCCTATTCCAAAGTTTTCAAAAAGGTGTATTCAACCTAATATTTGTTTAAATCATACAAGTAAGTAAATGAATTTGATGGAATGATGGGAAATGAAGTGAGAAAATCTTTGTTTTAAAAAGCTTATTTGGAAAAATGTTGGCTTAGTTTGTGTCAAAGTTGAAATGTTATTAGATTTTGGTGTGATGTTTGATTTGTTTTGACAATGTTTTGAATACACACACACAAGACACCATAGATAAAAAAGTTGAGTTTATTTTAGATCGTGAATTTTGTTTGATTTCAACATTACAAGCACAAATACTAAGGTTGGCAAGGACAATATTTGTCAGATCCTACTTGGATTACTCCAGTTGTGCTTACTCTTAGTGGATGACTTAGAAGCTTGGCCACACTTGCTCTCCTCCATTACACTCACTTCTTTGGGTCAACCAAGCTTCGAGTTCTCATGAATATCTCATGATGAAGTCTTCATCTCTACTAAGAGTTGCAAGAACGTGGGAGAACACGAGAGGTGGTCCCTCCTATATTGAAAAATAGAAGGTTTTTGGCTACTAAAATAGTGGTTCTTAGTGAATAAATAAGGACATGGCACCTCGCAAGTGTCCAACAAGCCACTTAAGGCTTTATCACTATGCTAGGGGCTCTTATACCTTTAAAAAAAAAGGTCGGTACCTTATTTTGAATGACATTGCATGACTAAGGCCTACATACCATGAGGACTTGATAGTTTAGTCTTATCCATTTATATACCAGCTCGAGCGAAATAACTAGTTGGAGTCATTCCCTCTTTTGAGGTAGGCCACTCTAAGGGATTGGCATAGAAAAAAATGGGTCTGGCTTTCTGGTCACTGAGTTTGCACAAGGTGAGATCGTAATACCTACCATCTTTAGAAGCATAGAAAATAGCGTTTGTTACCCCCTAGTTAAATTTATATGAAAGAAGACAATTGTTCTTTTTAAGCACCAATTGAAGTCTTTTCTAAGCTATGCAAAAAATTAGTTTCAAAATCAAGTCTTCAATGAATGTCCTGCATCAAAATCTCATTAGTAATTTCATGCTTCCTTTCATCGACAAGCGTATGTTTTGATTTCAAGTCTTTGTCAAATGAACCTACAAGAAAGCCAAATTAGCAAAATTAGCCCGCAAAATCAAACAAAACTAAAGTAAAAAGAAAATTAACATTTACTTTAGAATCTAATGTAAATTAGTTTAAATTAAGTCTAAATTCTAAATTAGCAATCAAATGTAAAAAAAAAAAACTAAATCTAAACTAAAAGCTAAATTTAAAAGTTAAAATCTAAATTAAAATTTGAATCTAAAAGGTTAAATCTAAATTAACGTTAATTCTAATTAGAATCTAATTTAAAGTCTAAATTAGATGTAATTAAAGTTAATTGAAGTCTAAATTAAATCTACGTTAAATCTAAAATTGCTTAAAATCTAAATTAAATCTACCTTAGAATCTAAATTAAAGCTAATTAAAATCTATGTAAATAATCTAAATTAAAGCCAATTAAAATCCATGTTAAATTGTAAATTAAAGCTAATTAATATCTACGTTAAAATCTAATTTAAATCTAATTTCATGTAATCTCATAAACTCAAGAAAAATAGAAATGCCGATAGCCTTTTATTAGTAAAACCATATTTTGCCGGATGTGAAATATTGTGATTGCAGGATACGTTTAAAATGGATTGTTTAGAAAATGCCATGAACACAGGATACTTTCAGAATGAAATGAAATGTTTGCAGGCCACGTTCAGAATGGAAAGATAGTGATTGCAAAAATGGAATAATGTGATTGCAGGAAACTCAAAATGGAATGACATTTTTGAAGGAATGTTGCCAGTTATCAGACACAGGCGAAAATAGGCAAGTGTATTCTTTTGCAGAAGGGTCTTGTTCGGCGTTTCTTCTTTAAGCTTGTTTAGTGGAGAAATCATGGCAAGCGGCGCTGTTGAGACATTTTCCTTTAATGCTGAGATTAATCAAATATCAAATGATTTACGTCAACAATCAAACAATTAACGTTATAAACAGTCTCAATGAGAAGTTTTTAAAAAAAAGGAAGAGATCGAGAAATCTCTTTATGCACTCTTCTCCCAATGTGGAATGATAGTGGATATGAAGCTCAAAGGTCAGGTGTTTATTGTTTTTGATGAAGTTACAACTACAAGCAGTGCACTTCGACATATGCAGGGCTTTCCACTCTATGATAAACCAATGAGGATACCATATGGAAAGATCAGCAAACAAAAATCAGAAAATAAAGATATTTCCAATTGCTGCCATTAATACACCACAAAGAGAATTCAGGGACAAGCATGTAGAAAAGAGAGCCACTCGCCACACAAAAGATAAAAAGTAGTACCTGAAATGGATGAGGATAAATCTCATGCCTCACAAAGTGATTATCATTATGCAGACATTTCGTGCAGAGGAATACCAATCAGAAAGGAATTAAATCAGAATGATCAGCATCACAGCAAAAAGCACACTTTATTAAGCTACATGCAAATACCAGTTTGGAAGATTGTTAAAAAAAAAAGAATTATTATATTTGGCTCGAACACATTCAAGAGCAAGATTGTGAAAGAAGATCATGGCAAATCAATTTTAATGGTGTCTCCTCTTAAACATCCAGACCAACTTTCTACATACAGAAATCGAAGATTTAGCAAAACATAAAGTGACTTTGAACATGCATATGTTATGCCAAAAGCTTCTAACTTCAAGACTTTAAAAGGACAAATATGTTGCTGGCGAGATTCACATTAAACAAGTAGACTTTTATAAACATTACAAATATTTAAGACCACCGCCAATACAAGAGAAGACGATTCCAGAGGTTGCCTTTTAGCATACAAATGTTAGTATCATAGCATGAAAGGAAAACAGTCAGATTCTCATGTATCGGATCAGCCTATGAAAACGCCATCACCTTTTGAAATCGCTGATAAAATCACTATTAGCTGCATATAAGATTTAATAATTCAATGATTCGTTGGTTCGTCAAATGATTTAACAAAACATACATGAAAACGTTACTTGGCATATCAGATTGCTGCAAAAGTCATTGTCATATTATGATAATCCATGTATTGATCTTGAATTAAATGCAAATGACTATGTTGATGAAATATTTGATAAACAGCGTGAAAAGAAACATAAGACATTGACTAAGGATGATTTTCACTAATGTTCATGTTGGGTTCACTATTATGTGCATATTCAAAAACTGAAAGAGCCAAATGATTAAATCTGTAAATCCAAATCAACCTTTCAAGATGACATCAATAAAGTTTCTGTAAAATGAGAACATATGCAATAACAAAAACTATACTATGAAAAATCCATATGCATTCACAAGAAATTCACTCCATTGTTATCCTCTTCCACAATATCTTACATTTACTCTCAAAAGCTCTAAGGAATTGGATGAGATCAGAATAAGATTGCAATTTGTGTCCTAAAATGCATGAAGGAAGTTTGCTTTTATAGCTGAATTGATTAGGTAAGCCCACATTTTGGGAAGAATGTGGGACAAAGGATTAGGTGGGATTTTTATGACCTTTTATAAATGCATAAGGAATATGAATGTTTTTAATGGTTACATAAATAAAATTGATGAAAATGACTATGCCAATGATGAATAAATGGTTGTGTAACTATCTTAATGCAGCGTACTATGTATGACTATGCAAACGATGGTAAATGCTTATGAAGTGACTTAATGACATGTAATGATTATTTAAATATATTAAATGAAATGGATTTATAAACTATTATGCAATATTTAATGGTTTTATGTGAATGATTAAATGAAATATTTAATGAACGAAACATGTAATGGCCATAAGTAAAGAAATGATTATGCAGATGATGAAATAAACCATGCAATGAATAAAAATAATTATGAGGACATTTTTATGCGTCTACAAAATCCATACATCCTATCTTATCAATTTTCTCAAAGTGCTTTTATGCTTGCAAAAATTCATGTTTAAGGGTGCTTCAATTTAGAATGGCAAGAGTTGTGTTCACTCCCGCTTGATTAGTGGACTCGTTCATTTAACATAAAAGAGGGGTAAAAATTTATTAAAACACAAGAAAATTATAGAGAAAAGTCATTACAAAGCCTTATCCAGCTCCACCAAATGGTCCAACTGTTGAGACAAATTAGGGGGTAATTGACCCCGATCAACCAAATTCCAATCATGAAAATGATTAGAAGCCCATTTAGCGAAACAATTAGCAACACCATTCCACTCCCTAGGAATATGAGTGAAAGTAACAAACTCAAGATAAACAAAAAGATTGAGAATTTGTTCAATAACCAAAGCCAGCTGCCAACTGACATCATCTAACCTCTGCCTATTCAGCAAGTTCACCACAACCTGGGAGTCAGATTCACACAAAATCCTGCGCCACCCCAACTGGCTGCCACGCTCCATAGCCAATAAAATTGCCTGAGCCTCCATAAGATTATTAGTATGAAGACCCTTATAAATAGAGAAAATGAATTGAACATCCCCAGAACTATCCCGACCAACACCACCAATACCAGCATGACTAGGGTTTCCACGAGAAGAGCCATCCATGTTAATTTTTAGGGTGCCTTGAGGAGGAGGAGACCATCTTCCCTCCCTATTCACCTTCGGTGTAGGATGCCTACCCCTGTTGCGCATAAGCTACCAATGCGAAGGAGGAAGATGAAGGCAGTTGAAACAACCAACATACGAAGGAGCAATTGGAATAGTTAGATCACACTTAGCCACGACCATTTCTCCCACAAAATGAAAAATTTTCCACCACAAGCGAGGGGCTCCCATCAGCACATCCTGAAAAATTTTCCAATTCCTCTCCAACCAAAGATTCCAAATAATGAGGGAAGGGCCAATCGCCCAAGCAGCTTGAAGAAAGGAAGTAGAAATAGGGGCCCTACTCCCCCGATCCACAAACTCAGCCAAAGAGGAAACATGCGTACCAGGCACATTCCACACCTGCCACCAACGATGCCAAATCTCCCGAGCATAGGAAAATTGGAAGAAGAGATGAGAAGCACACTCCTCAGCCTCACGACACAACACACAACAAGAGGGACCTTGGAAACCCCGCTTGCATAAATTATCCCAAGTAAGAAACTGGTTTTGAACCACCAACCACATGAAGAAATTGCACTTGGGCCAAGAGAACTTATACCAAACATACTTCCACCAAGGGACCTCAATAGCCCAAAACAACTGCCGACCCAAATGCTTATAGCTAGAAAACATAGAGTACTTCCCAAACTTATCAGAGCCATCCCAAGCTAAAATATCAGGTCCCCTCAACGAATTACAAGCCCGAGAAGCCAAAATTTGAGCAAGCTCCTGCCTATCCCCCTCAGAGCCCCCAGGAGGCCACTCAGAAGGGTGCTTCCAGTGAAAAGAGACAACAGAGCCACAATGCTCAGCAATCTTGTAGTGCTCAACGGTGTCCTAACTAGCAGCAGTAAAAAAATCACAGAGGGATTGAAGATGGGGAAAAGTAGAAAGAATAGGTGGGTGATCATCCCAAGAATCCCACCAAAAAAGAGCTTGAGATCCTAAGTGACAGATCAAAAAAAGCGCCCGCTTAATCAACTAAGCTCCCACTTTCACAGTAGACCAAATCATAGAACCACTCCCCTCCAGAGGATAGCGAGGAACCTCATAAGAAGCAGCACCACAAAGATACTTATAGTTAAGAACACGGGCCCACAACTGGTGTTGATTAGTACACTAGCGCCAGTAAAGCTTCGCCGCAAGAACTTGCCCATTCAAAATTGAAGAGCGTAAACTAAGACCACCCTCCTGCTTTGGTCTACAGACATAATCCCATTTAATAAGGCTCCACTTAGAAGTCATCAAGTTACCACTCCAAAGGAATTACCAAGAGAGAGCATCAAATTCTCGAAGGAAATACATAGGGGTTGATTGAAAAAAACACCTATAGATGGGAAGGGCCTGGATAACAGACTGAAGGAGGGTAACTCTAGCAGCAGTAGACAGCCACCAATGAGTCCAATGTGTTATATTCTTCTGAAACTTATCAAGCAACATCTGCCAAGAAGATCTGGGTTGACGCCCAATAGCAAGAGGAATCCCCAGATAGACAAAGGGGAGAGATCCAATTTGAAACCTCAAAATAGCAGTAATCCTCCTCTGGATGGCCAAAGGATTATTAAAGAAAAAATAGAAGACTTCTCCTCATTAACTTTCTAACCTGAAGCAGCAAGGTAGATGTCCAAAGCTTTCCTAAAGGAATCGGCTACATGAGGACGAGCTAGCCCCATAAGAGAGGTGTCATCCACAAACTGGAGGTGAGAAAGAGTAGGCAGACACATCCCCCACTACCAACCTTAAATCCCACCCTGAGAGACCCAAGATTTAAGAAAGCACCCAAGCCCTTCAGCCATAAGAATAAAGAGATAGGGAGAAAGTGGATCCCCCTAACGAAGACCCCTAGAAGCACCAAAAAGCTCAGAAGGTTCCCCATTCACAATAACTGAGAAGGAAGAGGAGGTCACACAACTCATAGTCCAACTGACCCAGTCAGAAGAAAACCCAAAGGCCAACGAAATCTTCTAAAGGAAACTCCATTTAACTCTATCATAAGCTTTAGCCATATCCAGCTTGCTGAACATAGATCTTTCCTTAGAGATCGCCATGGAATGAATGACCTCTGAGGCGATCACCACCCCATCCAGAATCTGAAAACCAGCCACAAAACCTCCTTGTTCCTCTGAGATAACAACAGGAAATCAAGATTTAAGCCGCTCTGCAATCAGCTTTGTAATAATCTTATACACCACATTACAAAGTGCAATAGGTCAAAAGAAATCAAACCTATCAGCACCCTCCTTCTTAGGAATGAGGACAAGAAAAGTAGCATTCAAGGCCCGAAGCATCTACTTGTTATGAAAATATTCCCTGACAACCTCCACCAAATCCAACTTCACAATTTCCCAAAACTCTTGGAAAAATTCAATAGGGAACCCATCAGGGCCAGGAGCTTTCCCCTTATTCATCCCAAAAACAACCTCCTCCACTTCAGACAAAGTAATCGGGTGCATAAGAGAAGCATTCAACTCATTAGAGGCCAAAGAAGGAATACAAGAAAGAATCATATTATTGTCAACATCAGAAGGAGGAGAATCCTTAGTAAATAGAGAGGAGTAGAATTGGCAAGCTTCTCTAGATAAAGCCTGTTGAGAGGATAAAACTAAGCCATCATAATTAACAAGAGAAGAAATATAACACTTATTTCGATGGGCCTGCACAGAATGATGGAAGAAGGTAGTATTCCTATCACCCTCTCAAAGCCAGTCAACCCGAGCCTTCTGTTTCCAGAATATCTCCTCACGAAGTTCTCACTCCTCCACCACTTTAAGAGCCTGGGACTCAGCATGCCCAAGAGCCTTTGAAAATCCCAAATCCCTCATCTGGTGAGTAACAATAGGAAGACACTCCTGAGCTTCCCTTTTCTTGGCCCAAAAATTGTCAAAACAAAGCCAATTCCAATGCTTAAGATGATACTTGACACTTTGCAGCTTCTTAACAAAAGAGTACATAGCTGAGCCATAGGCCGGGGCACCATCCAACCACCACTGCTCAATAAGATTAAACAAAGAAGAATCACAGAGCCACATAAGCTAAAATTTGAAAGGAGGATTCTTTGGAATAGGAAAAGGAGAAGCTGAAAACTTAATTGGCCAATGATCAGATCCACACCAATCAAGAATCTCAAAGCCAATAACCAAACTGCCCCCAACCCAAAAACAAGAAACAAGAAACCTATCCAGCTGCTCAGAAATCGCCTCTGGCCCACTCCTATTATTCCAAGTAAATAAGCCATTAATAGGTTTAACATGAACAAGAGCAAGAGAGTCCACATTGGCTTGGAACAAATCAGAAGCAAGACCCAGTCTCAGCATCCCCCCTCTTTTCTCCTCTAGACACAAAAAAAGATTGAAATCACCAGCTAGGATCCAAGGCAAGCAAGGAGCATAGGACCTAACATACCTAATATGGGCCCAAAGCTGGCCTTTACCCCAGAAGTCAACTGGAGCATAAACATTACTAACCAAAATAGTCTCACCAGAGTCCAAAATCGAAGCCACCATCGAGATAGAGGAATGGCTAGAAATCCACCAGCGAGGAACAACCTTACGAGGATCCCAAAAAAGAGCCAAAACTCCAGAGCTACCCTTAGAACCAATACACTGACACTGACCAGAGAACCAAATACGAGGAGCATACTGAGTGGACTCGTGCATTTGACTTCATACTAAACTTTATATTTTTTTGAGTTTATGTGGGTTTCCATTGTGGACTTTCCTATGTGGATGTCCATACCATTTTGCTGTGTGCTTTGACCTCCACGAAGATAATCCCCGCATTTCAAAAAATCCTGCAAGGCATTAGCCTATGGGACTTTATCCATAGATCACTGTAAAATGGTTTACAATAACGTGTTACTTTGAAAATATTTGAAACTTCCAATCCTAGCAATTTGAGTTTGCACCTAAGTCCAAGTTTCAACCTAATGCACAGACCGCTCATGATGATTTCGTTGTGAAATTTTCCTTATGGAATTCCATGTGGAAACTACCTAAAATTCACTTTAGTTATTATGCGTCATAAAATTAACTTACGTTAAAAGCCAAG
This sequence comes from Sequoia sempervirens, assembly GCA_007258455.2. NCBI lineage: Eukaryota > Viridiplantae > Streptophyta > Pinopsida > Cupressales > Cupressaceae > Sequoia > Sequoia sempervirens. The sequence continues at coordinate 792,856,986 of VDFB02271358.1, forward strand.
TCTTTGTCTAAAGTGATACAAAATTTTCATTGTCGAAATCCCATTGCAAGATTCTATGATGTAGGTTCGATGATGCAATTTTCTTGCTACGGAATTCCATTCATGTGTGCCAACACTCACCATCCCCACAAAGCGTGCATCGTCGCATCTCCTCAATCCATGCAAAAGTTGAAAATTTACAAATGGATGAAACAAATTGAAAATTGATGATTTTAATGATTTCATTCATGCATTTGATGATTTTAAGATAATGTTTTATGATTTACCTATGATTATGCAAGATTTAGGTGGGAATCAATTAATTTTTCTCATCATGGTCAAAATTTCTTATTACATGTTATCTTTATAGATTTATGGAAAAATTCAAACAGGTTGCCAAGATGGAGTTTGATTTCCATGGTGTTGAATTTGCTTTGAAAATCACCTTCACTTGGGAGAAGACATCTAACACGAATCTCAGCCATATCGATACTAAAGAATTCAGGAAAAGTACTTTAACTTCCCCAAATATGAATTTGGCCAAGAAAATCAGACAAAGTGGAATTACATAGGCTACTGGGTTTTCCTCTTCTTTCGTTTTCCCATAGCTAATCCTCACATGTTATCATAAGGACTCTCGAAGGATTATCACAGCTGAGGGGGGAGTGTTAGAATATTTATCATCTCCTTCAATAGTCATAGTGTTTAGAATCCCATCATTTTCAAAAATGGAGATTATAAGTTGGGACTATGTGGCAACTGTATGGAAGATCAATCCTAGAGGCTTCTTGTAGGTTATTACTAAGAAATGGATGGAGACATCTCAAGTGAGTGTGGAAAAATTTTCCAATACATTATATAGGAGTGATTTCAATGAAGTCAATGAGTTGGTCACACTCCTAACCAGGATTGGAGGTATGCTAGCTGCTTCTACATTTGAGGAGTGGATGTACTATTTCATCAAGGAGTTCTTAAGAGAGAGATTTACATTTGGTTGGGCCAAGGCCATTATTGACAACCTTCATGAGAATTTCTCAATGGTAAAGAAGACCTCAAAATTTTATCTGACCTCATATGTTATTTATCTTTTGGTGACACATTTCCAATATAGAGGATTTTCATTCAAGGGTAACCATAGAACGGATCCATATGACTACATTTACGCATATCTCCAGTATTGAAATGCCAAACATCACTACAAAAGAGTGAATGATGCATTCACTATGCACATTTTCAGGACACTACAAGGGAATTTTGGTGTGATAATGTCTCATTCCACAAAATAAATGGTGAAGATTTTGGGTATTGGTTTATCCAATTCCTCAATTTTACATATTTTAGAATTGAAGGCTTCTCTAGGGAACCTTATAGGCTTCCCAAGTATTTAACAAATCAAATTGTGTTATTGGATTTGACTTGGTAATTATACTCTTCACATGAACTGCAATCTAAGCATCGAGTTGGGGCACATTACCCCATAACTTTGGGAAGAGCTTTGTACTCTTTTCCATTTGCACCATCTATTGATCATTCTGATATTGAGATCTATGAGTTTGGATCACAATTTCATACTATGTGAGGTTTCTTCAATCCTTTAGGTAAGATGTAGAAACAACATGCTCACCAATTATATATTTAGGATTTTTGGGTGAATTGTGAAAACGATCAAGAAGTCAAGAAAAGGATGTACATGAGGGTCTTCATTGAGTTAATTCATACTCTTTATTTTTTTACAGTGCCAAACCAACTAAAGAAAGATGAGAATCTCCTTGATGAGGATGCATACAACAAGGTTGTGAATCTGCCTCTTCTATTGCTTGACTATATGGGAGAAGAGGAGAACAATATTCATGTGTCACTAATTTGGTGCTAATAAGAATGAAGCAATGGGTTGAAACATAAGTCACCCTTCTACAAGAACAAAAAATTGAACTCACATATGGTGAGAGAGAAATGGAAGCAGAAGGTAATGATGATGATGATGAAAAGATGGATGAAGAAGATACAAGCATGAGTTCTATTAACTATAAGGGTGCACATTCTAGTCCAAAAACATGGGCTAAGAAGAGAAAATAAGTTCACGAGAGATAGCCCACTGAGAAGCAACAAGTTTACAAGACAAAAGTTATAGAGGGTAGTAGGCCCACATCTAAGAAGGCCAAAATGACTAGCATGGTTGTCATGGAAACTGTTAGGGAAGAGCCTTCACCATTGGAGGATTCTAAAGGTCCCTCTTCTCCAACTCATCTACCTCCACCTTCACCACCTTCTTCTTCTCCTCTTACTTCTTCCATTTGCACTCCACCTCCACCCATCCTTTCCCCTCTGTTGAACATCAATCTTTCTATCCACCTTATATCTTTCACTCCCATTACTTCTATCATTCTAGTGGAATCCTCTCCTCCTTCCTCCACTAGTTCTTCCCCTTCTTCATCGACTCTCTCCATGCCCTAATTCTCTATCTCTACCTTGAAATCTACCATCCTTTCCATTCCCCCTTTTGTTCCTTCCATTGCTTTACCTAAATATTTTCTATCCCATATGTGGGGCTTGCCAAAGCAAGTGTCTAAAATTTTGCTGTCCCCAAAAAACATTCCCTTGATGAACCAACTTGCTTCCATATTTCCCCTTACCTCTTCTTAGTCAATGCTTGCACCTCCAAATATGGCGAATGTAGAAAAAATATGGGAAGATGTGAAGAGGTAGGAAAGAAATAATTTTAAAGATATGGCTAATACATAGGAAGTATCCACTATGCCAAATCATGATGACGAGACTGCTAACTCAGGTGAAGGAATAAAAATTATTGAGCCTTGTTAAATAAATATAATACTGAGATGGGGGTGAATCAGTATTATTTTCAACCACTTCAACATTTTAACATCTATTGTGCATGTTTTGCACACCTGCCCCACCATAGGCAAGGACCCCCCTTTTTTTTCTCGCTCTTGATGGGCTGGTTTTCTCCCATCTTGTTTTGCGTTCCCTTTTTTCTAGGCCCCAAATTGCTCATGTGCCTTCAAATGATAAAATTTCCCTTACCAAATTCACCTACCTAATTTTTGGCAAGTCTTCTTCCTTTGCGGAGTTCCCTTGGTAGTTTTCTTATGAGACCCTTCGGGTCCAACCCTTCAGGTTTCCATTGGTGGGATCTAGTGGCTTTACTGATTCATTTGTGTCCCTGTGACATTCGTCCTTTGGCGAGACCTTTCGGAGAACATTTTTCCTTTCATCGAGCTCTATTCTTTCACTCGTTGTAACCCTCTGAGTTCGGGGAGACGTCGCTTCGGTCGTCCTGCATTTCATCAAAAGCCTTCCTAGGTTTGTATTTGGTCGTCAGGACCCTGTAATTCTCACACCGGGGTCCTCAGTCAGTAGAACCAAACCAGGTTGCTAGGAGATCATGGCAGGATCCAATTACTTTATCGATGTCTGTTTGTTTTGCCAAGACATTCGTCTTTCGGCGAAACCTCCCGCCGAGCATGTTCACTTTCGCCGGGCTTGGGTCCTATCTGTCGGGGAGACATCCATCTTTCGCTAGGACCTTACCACGAGCTCCCCACTCTTGCCAAAGTCGTTGCTTGTGTAGCGAGAATCCTAATGTTTGCGAAGACCTTACGTCGACCCCCTCAACCTTGGGCGAACACGAGGCTAGTCGGGGAGACATCATCAGGTTGGCGAGACCTCTCCCTGACTTGAAAATCTCCCTATGAGGGCTCTCTCTTTGTTGGCATAGCATACCCCGTTCACCAAGACATTCCCCTGCTTAAAGGTTGTCCCACCGACATCCTCGTTTGGCATAACTTTTGAGTGTCGGGGAGACCCTATAATGATCATCTGTTGTTTCACCGAGTGGTACCCTTTGGTATATTCACCGTCCCCAAGACACTTTGTCTTTCTTACTGACAAAGCCCATATGCCTCAAACATGTTGCTATAACCACGAACCTTCAACAAGACATTATATAGAATTTGCTAAGTCACAATGAAAGTCACACCGGTACCACAGGTTGCTGAGAGAAAGTGAGACTTATACCGATAAAGGCTCATGCAGATGTCGGTGTGACCAGAATGAACTCACACCGAAAGAAGACCAAATGTGAAATTGGCGAGACATATTCATTCGCTGAGACCATAGGCTGAGAGTTACAACCTTATATCAAAAGTTGATTGAAGTAAACCCATTGTAGTCTGTTAGTGTAGCATATGTGTATCGCTATGACCCAACACCGAAAGCGTTCCATCTATACCGATGAGCCACCAAAATGCAAAGTCGAGGAAACAAAAGATGATCGGCATGACACTACCCCGATGGCCGAAACATATGCCGATAGGAGCCTCCGTAGTCGCCAAAACAAAAGAAGCGTCCTACCGAATGAAAACTGTAGAGGACCTATGATCGCCGTGACATCGAATGAGTCTTGCCGATAGGCAATGCAGACTCATGCAAGCAGAAAATGTAACATGAGTCAAGGAATCAGTCACGAACCTCTGTCAATAGGAACCAAAATGCAAAAAATGTAAGAGCCAAGGGCACATATGGAGTAATATGGCAAGAAATAAGTAAAAGCCAATGATGAGGACTCATGTAGAAATCTTAGGGCTATGGAAAGCATGTGAAATATTGTAGAAATTTGCAACTCCAAAGGACCCTTCGGGTTCACCCCCTCGGGTTTCCCTACAACATTTACCATGTCCCTATGCCCATAGGACCTCATCCTTCCAGCCTCCTGGGTCCGCCATCGTCCATTTGCTGGAATCCCAATCTGAACTGTAAATGGACTTTCCCCCCACTGGGTCCCGGCTGCCGGAGGTCCGTCCCTCCTTCACCATTCCGAAAGGGAAAATCATTCTAGGCCTTCCGGGCTTCGGGCTCCGACTTCTCCATTACCATGAACACTTACGATGAAAATCCAATGACCTACCCTATCTCCGAGCCCGTTTTGCACCTTGACAGTCGACAAGACATTTGAATGTCAGCAAGACCTTTCTCCGAGACATATTTTCACAACGACTAAAACTTCGGGTCGCCAAGACAAAAGAAGACTCTCACCAAGATGCACAACCCGCTTTACCCGCTTCGCTATAGCTTTCAATTTTTGGCGAGACCCTTTGTCGATCATGCAATGTTTCACCAAAGGTATCCGCTTATTCACATGCCACTATAACAACCCCATTGTCATGCCGATAGGGCGACTTCATCACTTCATTCGTTGAGACTCCGGGCACCTCACCAAGACTTTACACCGAAACGAATGACCTACACCAAGCAGTTATGTTTCGCCAAGATATTTTGGCCTTCTTGCCGACAGAGAACTCATCGCGATTTTGGCGAGACATAATGATGTCGGGGAAACCTCATGTAGAATTCTCTTGCTTTACCAAAAGCCACCCCGAGGTACCCCTTTGTTCGCCAAGAGAAAGAAGATCTCATGCCGAAAACCTTTGTTACCTATTAGCAAGACCTGGCCTTTTCGTTGTAACCTCCTGCCGCAAACTCATGCTTGGCCGAAACAAAACCCAAATGTCATTTAGCGGGACACCGCAAAGCTTATGCCGAGAGAGTCCACCATATTCTCACTAGAAGTAAATTCAAATGGAACCTATGTGTAAGGTTGGTGAGACTGAGGGTCTCTCACTAAGACCTTAGTGTGATAGCAATGACTTCCCCCGATGTGCATCCCTTACATCCCAATCGCCGTGACAAAATTGTTTCGCTGTGACGATTGCCAATAAACCTATAGCATGCAAATGTTAGAATAAAACAACATGGGTGTTGGAAGGATAGTCATGAACATATGCCGATATGGACCCTAACATGAAGATGCATAACTCGATTGATTCAAAGGGCAATATGGAAAATTATAGATGGGATGTGCATACAGTGGAACCAAGTCATCCGTACTCGGCGTCCGTCTGACTTCTGGGTTATGCCATTCAGGAGTCCTCTCCCCATCTGCTGTTCCAAGGGGAAAATCTCGCTCACCCCTCGGAGCTCCAGAATCCGCCCTTCCGACCACCACAAGGTAGAAAACAAAATCAAATCTTGGTTGTCTGTGAGACATCGCGGTTTCACTGGGCCATTACACTAAGGAAAAACTTCTCACCACTGTCCCCCTTTTGCCGTCGGGGAGACCCAGGGATCTTTGAGGCATGCTTTCACATCGACTAGAACTTCTAGTCACCGAGACAATGAATGATGTCTCGCCGATTGGCTATTAGAAGAATGAGCTCCTTCCGCTTGATTAAAAACTGACAAGTGAAATAATGGTGTTCTCCCCTGTTGGGCCCAAAGCTCACGACTTCCGTTTAATGACTACTGTCCCAAATGGAAAAAGCACCATGGCGTCCCAACCCTCTAAGCCCGATCACTTGAAAATGGTGAACTGCTGGCTGCCCTTTGACCCGTCCGACCTGGGATCCCGGAGTTCCTATCCCGGAACTCTGTTTTTGCCCATCCATTCCAAGCAGCTATGTCTGGACGAAATTTCGGCCATGGACGTCTAGATGCTCCTAAATCACTCCAAATGAGCTCCAAATATGAATATTATGATCTTCTGATGATGCTTGGATGAATCTAATAAGGATCTTACAAGATTTAACTAATGTTTTCCTTAATTTATGTATGAAAGCACTTAAGGTGTTTCATGCATGCATGATTGAAGAGGCCTACTGCACATCTATCAGGAGACCCCTCGAGAAAGCTCAATAGGTAGGTGCTAGAGGGAGGGATGAAGGTTAAAAAGCTGAAGGTTGGAAGTAATCCATTCCATGCCCTCCTCCTCCTAACGACGTCAATAGGGTCGGCATTAAAAGATGGCGTGTGCCAAGAAAGTCAAGGACATAAATGCAAGGAGGTGGCCTTGACGAATGCATAAGGGGGTTGTCTGGTTGAATCAGGGGCCACCAGTCCATTGATGCCAATCGTTGATGGGCTCATTTGATCAAACGAAGAACACTGTAAGCACATCAAGCAGAAGACAACTTTCAAATAGTCTCTGCTACAGTGAAAAGGGAAATTAGCTAAATGATGAAATTGCTACAGTGACTGTCACTAGATGATAAAGTAGGGAGAAGACAAAGATGTAATTTTAAATTGTGATATATTGAGGGGTAGGTGAAACCCTATTGTAAATCAAATCTGGTCCATTCAATGTAATTGAATCCTAGCCACTCATTTGGGCTTTGGAAAACTATAAATAGGGGCTTGCCCCTCATTTGTAAAGGGTTGTTGGAGGGCTGTTGTAAAAAGACATTCTGCAGCAATAGAAAGGAACATTATATGATTTATGGGTGTTCCTTTTGAGTTTTCTCTTTATGTATGCATGGTTCACCTTCCATGTTAGTTTTATTGTTAGTTTCTTGAATAGGAGTGGTGATGGTGTTTGCTGTTTCAGTATTTGATGAATTTCCAGCTCATGCTTTTTGTGGTTCATTGATGATGAATCACTTTGCAAAGCTAGTCTGAGCTCATTACTTCATTGCTGCAACTTAGTTCAATTACATGTGCATGATGTGTGTATGTGATGTGAAAATCTGCAGTCCTTAGAAGATTACACTGGTTTTGTGTAGCTATAGGTTTCTCTTGGTCAAGCAAAACCCAGTTTAGGAAGTCTGTCTACTTTAGTAGCCACCATTGTTATTGTTCATTCATAGCTTAGGATTAGAATAGCTTTCTCAACCCTTCTCCTTTTGCTATTTATTTTAATCCTTGGTTAGAGTTGGACCCAAAGCATCACCATGAAGCTAAATCAGATGAACTTGGTGAGTTTCAACTTGCTGTTTTGAGTGGACAGCCACTATTCATTGACTTTTAGGACTTTGAAATTGCATTTGCAAACCCAACTTCCATGCTTTGTAACTCATCCGTAAGACTCCCTTGTGATTCTATCAAATCACATCAAACTACTGAGGTATCTAAGCACTGTCATGACCTGACATCAAAGAGACCTTGGGATAGTGTTCTGCAACCTGATTGTGGAAGATTCTTTCAAGAGAGGTAGTGCACCTCCGCACTGCCTGTGTTGAGAAGTGCATAAAAACACCATCAATAGAACTTGCGTGAGAAGGAGGGCTGAACGAAGGGAAATCTCTGCTACATCACTCTTGTACATGTGCGCCCCTCCTACCCGCGCTCAAGAGAACTGGCGCTAGAAGGAGGGCATGACAAGTTGAGCCTACAAAGCTAAAAGTTGGAAATTGAAAAGAGCACTTTCAAAGAAGAAATCTGAGATTGGGAGATCTCTTTTAATGCTAAAAATTAGAAATTTCTGAAGGCAAAAGAAGTTGAGTCAAAATGGATTAACATGCACAAATTGACATCACTCAGCTACATGCAAATTTGAATAGGAGACTAAAGAAACCATTGCAGCAATTTGGATTGGCGGATAGATGTCGGGTCCATTGCACTCATAGGCACAACAAGGTGGGATGTCTCACATTTTTGAATAGAATTGAGAAGGTCTTGCAAGGTGAAATGCCCTTCTGGGAAATCTATCTGCCCTTGGCCCTTGAAGACCCATAGGAAGAATTGACAAGCATGGCAACCAAAGCATTCAAGGAGCTGATCCAGGAACATTTGAGCAGCAAGGATGGAGTGAGATTGGAGGAAGTACTAATGGAAAGTTGGTGTAGATTTCACAATGCACCACATTCAAAATTTATGTGTCCATCATTTGACGACATAATTTCTCAAGCCAAGGGTTGTTCAAAAAAGTTGGAGCAGCCAAATCCCAATGAAGAGAAGTTATCCCATGAGGAAAAAGAGTTGTCAACATCTAGAGGACAGCAAAGTAAGGATGAACCAAGAAATTTGATACAAGTTGATGTTGGAGCAGCAAACATTGAAGTTGAAAACCTGGAGGAAGAGGAAGATTTTACTAGGACAACAAGGTGCCTTGGTGAAAATCTGATTGAAATTAATTTAGAAGGTCTTCCCTCCACCAATCAAGGACAGTCCTCCACTCTAGAAGAAGAGCAATTGGTAGGTGACGATGAACCAATAAAGTCTACAGTTGTGCATGCCGAGACAACCAATGAAGATGCTGAAGATCAGGAAGAAGAGGAGGCTGAAAGCCTTGGGGTAGCAGAAGGAGATGGTAATAGCATAAGAAAAATTAGGTCGAAAGACCTCTCCATCTACAATGACAATGATCAAGAATCTAAAAATGCAGATTTGGAGGAGTGGGAGCAACCACTTGCTACGGGTGTCTACCATCAAAATTCTTTTTCAAGTGATGATGAGGACTCAATAGCAAAAAGTTATGGCCAGCTCATCTCTAGATTAGCAAAGGATTGGTCAGAGCTAAAATACCAAGTGGATTTGGAGGTTCTACTATTACCAAATTGGTGCAGACTTCATGATTCATCACATTCGGAGTTCACATTTGAACTAGGCCAAGAAACCATCAAACAAGTCAAAGAACAAGCAATGCAACCAAGTGCCCAACCTCCTCTACTTGCTCCTTAGATCAAAGTAGAAGACCAAGAGCCTGAGTCAAGTGATGGCCCAGTTGAAGGTGGACCTCAAGAGGATGTTGGGATAGCAATAGAAGGACAACAATATAGTCTCGGACTTCCAAGTGATGAATTAGATCAAACAGGAATGGTGTCCACCTATCATCAAGAATTTCCTCTCAAAGAGCATTTGCATACCATGAATGATAGGGTTTATGTCGAGCCATTGGAGGGAAATTGTGCAGTAGACTTTGGTTCCCTTGATGAGGTTCCATAAATTGATGACTTATTTCCATTGGGAGTTGCACTACGGAGATATGATCATGTCGAGGAAGAGTGCATCCCAGAGGACGATGGCAATGAATACATACTCCTTAAGCCCCTGAACAGTGATGCACTAGAATTTCTGGATTGGGAGAGGATCTCCTTCTCCATTTACAGTGATAGTGAGCAAGAGGAAATGAGTGAACGTCATGATGAGATGCATGAACAACAAAAAGAAGAAGACAAAGGCGGAGGTGCTGAGATAGCTACTAACAGAGATGAAGCACTTAACCGACTACAAGATGCAACTTGCAACCCTTCTGCCATGATCTTTGTTGATCCTCCCTCATATTTAGATGGCTGCAATAGGATAGATTCATATATGTCATCGTCCCATGACACTGAACATCATGAAAATAAGGCTGACACCTGGGAAAGGAGATGGGACAGCATGCTGCCCCTTGAAGACAACAATCAAGAAGTTTTGGCAATGGAAGCCCAGGCAGATGAGGTGTACTTCCTCGAGGAATAACCAATCGAGGTTGTGGGTCCCATTGGTAGATTGAAAGAGATGTTTGCTTCCCGTCCTCCTAGCCTTATGCTAGCTTAATGCCTGAAGTGTTGCACCCTCCACCGCACCCGCCCGAGGCTACCGATGCAATGATCAAGGATGTTATGCTTGCTCTCGACTGTCCAATGCTACCACCTCCATGTGACAACATCCAGGTTTTATCCTTCCTTGCTCCTATCATTTCTCATAACTGCACTTATTATTTTGATTATGGGAATGAGGGAAAACAAACATGTTTATGGATTAATCATGGGTTCAATGAGCTTCCTCAATTGTCAATTTTTCATGATGACATGATTGAACTTGAGTGCTGCTATATTGAATTTCTTTTTTCAGAATATAAAGACAAGTTTGCATGGTTAAGAACAATAATGATTGCCCATTTTCTTGTGCATGCATTATGAAATCCGATGAGTGTTAATGTCAACTCACCTTGCCTGAACATAATGCTTCATAAATATCTTTGTACATAGCCCATTTTGAGTAGTATAGGTTTCTTGTAAATACTCTGCTTTCCTGCTTTCCTTAGGCTAGTTGGCTTGTGTAGGTTGCTCACTTTATAGGTGTTTTCTTTTGTTTTCTTTTTCTTTTCTATTGCTTTGCTCAGGGTCCCTCTGCTTTTAGCTGGGTGTGTTTGTACGCACAACAACCATACTTATTGCCTGGGGTTGTCTTATGTATTTCTTTGTCAAACTCTAATAAAGTCTTCAGAGTGGATGGTGAAGGTCTTCTATTAGTGTCAAGTGATCTGGGTGTTTGATTCAAAGAGGATAAGTTGTTGGTTTAGTCCGACTCTAACATATTCTGAAATCTTACATCTCTTACACATCTTAAGATTTCGATGGTCACTATAGGGCCTTTTTTGAAGTCTAGTTAAGTGAAAAATCTAAAATTATGCTCCAGCATCACTGTGATTCTTAGCCATGAGTGGGAGCTTCAATGCTTGTGAGTTGAAATAAAAGAGCTGAAAAGAGAAAAGAAGGAAAGAAAGAAAACATTGAAAATTAAAAGAAAGAGAAAATTCAACTTTTCAGGGGTATCCGAGCAACTCTACCAGGGCTATGGACGCCCAGCTAGCAGTAGAGCAATGTTTAGGAGAATTACACCGACAACCTTGTCGGGGCTATGGATGCCTAACTGGCAGCGAGGCAATGTCCCAAATGCTTTTGGAGTTAGAATAGGAATTAACGCAATTGCACACACTTGGATTTTCAGTATACTGAAGGTTGGGTTGGCTAATGGTTTTGATCCTTTGGTTGGACGTCTGGTTTGTTTGTCCTAGTGTGAAGGTCAGAACTAGAGATTTTGGGTTCGTGATTCCATTTTGTCATCAAAATGCTCTGGAGCATTTCCCCAGTGAGTCTCCATTTATTGTGCATGTTTTGCACACCTACCCCACCATAGGCATGGACCCCCCTTTTTTTTCTCGCTCTCGATGGGCTACTTTTCTCCCATCTTGTTTTGCGTGCCCTATTTTCTAGGCCCCAAATTGGTCATGTTCGTTGAAATGATAAAATTTCCCTGACCGAATTCACCTACCTGATTTTTGGCAAGTCTTCTTCCTTTACGGAGTTCCCTTGGCAGTTTGCTTATGGGACCCTTCGGGTTTCCCTTCACAGGATCTAGTGGCTTTACTGATTCATTTGTGTTGCTATGACATTCGTCCTTCAGCGAGACCTTTTGTCAAACATTTTAGCTTTCATCAAGCTCTATTCTTTTACTCGATGTAACCCTTTGAGTTCAGGGAGATTTCGCTCTGGTCACCCTGCGTTTCACTGAAAGCCTTCTTAGGTTTGTATTTGGTCGTCAGGACCCTATAATTCTCACACCGGGGTCCTTAGTAAGTAGAACCAAACCAAGTTGCCAGGACGTCATGGCGGGATCCAATTGCTTTATCGATGTCTGTTTGTTTCAGCAAGACATTCATCTTTCAGTGAAACCTCCCACCGAGCATGTTTGCTTTTGCCAAGCTCGGTTCCTATGAGTCAGGGAGACATCCATCTTTTGCTGGGACCTTCCCACGAGCTCCCCACTCTTGCCGAAGTCGTTTCTTGTTTGGTGAGACTCCTAATGTTCGCCAAGACCTTATGCCGACCCCCTTATCCTTGGGTGAACACGAGGCTAGTCAGGGAGACATCATCAGGATGGCGAGACCTCTCCCCAACTTGAAAATGTCCCTCCGAAGGCTCTCTCTCTATTGGCATAGCATACCCCGGTTGCCAAGACATTCCCCTGCTTAAAGGTTGTCCCGTTGACATCCTCATTCGACATAAATTTTGAGTGTTGGTGAGACCCTATAACAATCATCTGTTGTTTCACCAAGTGGTAACCTTTGTTATATTCACTGTCACCAAGACACTTTGTCTTTCTCACCGACAGAGCCCATATGCCCCAAACATGTCGCTATAACCGCAAACCTTCGGCAAGACATTATATAGAATTTGCTAAGTCACAATGAAAGTCACTCCCATACCACAGGTTGCCGAGAGAAAGTAAGACTTATACCGATAAAGGCTCATGCAGATGTCGGTGTGACCGGAATGAACTCACACCGAAAGAAGACCAAATGCAAAATCGGCGAGACATATTCATTCGCTGAGACCATAGGTTGAGAGTTACAACCTTATATCGAAAGCCGATTGAAGTAAACCTATTGTAGTTTGTCGGTGTAGCATATGGGTATCGCTATGACCCAACACCGAAAGTGTTCCATCTATACCGATGAGCCACCAAAATGCAAAGTTGAGGAAACAAAAGATGATCAACATGACTTTACCCCGACGGCCGAAACATATGCCGATAGGAGCCTCCACAGTTGCCAAAACAAAAGAAGCGTCCTGCTGAATGAAAATTGTAGAGGACCTATGATCGTCATGACATCGGATTAGTCTTGCCGATAGGCAATGCAGACTCATGCAAGCAGAAAACATAACATGAGTTGGGGAAATGGTCACGTACCTCTATAGATAGGAACCAAAATGCAGAAAATGCAAGAGCCAAGGGGACATATGGAGTAATATGGGAAGAAATAAGTAAAAGCCAATGATAAGGACTCATGTAGAAATCTTAGGGCTATGGAAAGCATGTGAAATATTGTAAAAATTTGCAACTCCAATAGACCCTTCGGGTTCACCCCCTTGGGTTTCCCTGCGACATTTACCATGTCCCTACACCCAGAGGACCTCGTCCTTCCAGCCTCTCGGGTCCACCATCATCTGTTCGTTAGAATCCCAATCTGAACTATAAACGGCCTTTCCCCCTGCCAGGCCCCGGCCGCCGGAGGCCCGTCCTCCTTCACCATTCTAAAAGGGAAAATCATTCCAGGCCTTCCGGGCTTCAGGCTCTAGCTTCTCCATTTCTGTGAACACTTATGATGAAAATCTAATGGCCGACGCTATCTCCAGGCCCAGTCTGCACCTTGACAGTCAGCAGGACATTTGAATGTCAGCAAGACCTTTCTCCGAGATGGATTTTCACAACGACTCAAACTTCTAGTCACCAAGACAAAAGAAAACTCTCACCAAGATGCATAACCCACTTTACCCACTTTCCTATAGCTTTCAGGTTTCGGCAAGACCCTATATCGATCATGTAATGTTTCACCGAAGGTATCTGCTTTTTCACATGTCGCTGTAACGACCCCATCGTCATGATGACAAGGAAACTTCATCACTTCATTCGGTGAGACTCTGGGCTCTTTTCCAAGACTTTACAATGAAACGAATGACCTACACCAAGCAATTATGTTTCGCCAAGACATTTTGGCCTTCTTGCCAATGGAGAACTCATCGCGATTTCGGCGAGACATAATGATGTCGGGAAAACCTCATGTAGAATGGTCTTGCTTTACCGAAAGCCACCCCGAGCTAGCCCTTTGTTCGCTAGGAGAAAGAAGATCTCATGCCAAAAACCTTCGTTACCTGTTGGAAAGACCTGGCCTTTTCATTGTAACCTCCTGCCGTAAACTCATGCTTGGCCGAAACGAAACCCGAATGTCATTCGGCGGGACACCACAAACCTTATGCCGATAGAGTCCACCATAGTCTCACCAAAAGTAAATTTAGAAGGAACCCATGTGTAAGGTCGGTGAGACCAAGGGTCTCTCGCCAAGACCTTACAGCGATAGCAATGACTGCCCCCGATGTGCATCCCTTACATCCTAGTCACAGTGACAAAATGGTTTCACTGTGACGATTGCCGATAAACCTATAGCATGAAAATGTTAGAATAAAACAACATGGGTGTCTTGAGGACATTCATGAACATATGCGGATATGGACCTTGACATGAAGATGCATAACTCGATTGATTCAAAGGGCAATATGGCAAATTACAGATGGGATGTGCATATGGTGGAACCAAGTCATCCATGCTCAGCGTCCGTCCAACTTCTGGGTTCCGCCATCCGGGAGTCCTCTCCGCATCTGCTATTCCAAGGAGAAAATCTCACCTGCCCCTCGGAGCTCCGGGCTCTGCCCTTCCAACCACCATAGGACTGAAAAAAAAATTGAACGACTGACTTTGGCACCGAGTGCAGTCTTCTTCTTGGTGGTCTGTGAGACATCGCGGTTTCACTGGGACATTGCACCAATGAAAAACTTCTCACCGCTGTCCCCCTTTTGCCGTCAGGGAGACCCAGGGATCTCTGAGGCATGCTTTCACATCGACTAGAACTTCTAGTCACTGGGACAATGAATGATGTCCCGCCGATCGGCTATTAGCAGAATGAGCTCCTTCCGCCCGATTGAAAACTGAGAAGTGAAATAACGGTGTTCTCCCTTGTCGGGCCCGAAGCTTTGGACTTCCATCCGATGACTACCGTGCCAAACGGAAAAAGCACCATGGTGTCCTGACCCTCTAAGCCCGATCACTTGAAAATGGTGAACTATTGGCCTCCCTTTGACCCGTCGGACCTAGGATCCTAGAGTTCCTATCCCGGAACTCAGTTTTTGCCCTACCATTCCAAGCAGCTATCTCGAGATGACTTTCCAGCCATGGACCTCTGGATGCTCCTAAATTGACCCAAATGAGCTCCAAATATGAATATTATGATCTTCTAATGATGCTTGGATGAGTCTAATAAGGATCTTGCAAGATTTAACTAATGTTTTCCTTAATTTATGTATGAAAGCACTTACGACATTTCATGCACGCAGGATTCAAGGAGCCTACTACATGTCTATTAGGAGACCCCTCGAGAAAGCTCAATAGGACTGGTGCTAGAGGGAGGGCTTAAGGTTAAAAAGCTAAAGGTTGGAAGTAATCCATGCCATGCCCTCCTCCTCCTAATGACGTGAATAGGGTCGGCGTTAAAAGAAGGCTTGTGCCAAGAAATTCAAGGACATAAACGCAAGGAGGTGGCCTTGAAGAATGCATAAGGGGGTTGTCTGGTCAAATCAGGGGCCACAAGTCCATTGATGCCAATCGTCGATGGGCTCGTTTGATCAAAGGAAGAACACTGCAAGCACATCAAGTAGAACGTAGCTTTCAAACAGTCTTTGCTATAGTGAAAAGGGAAATCAACTAAATGACAAAATTGCTATAGTGACTGTCACTAGATGACAAAGTAGGGAGAAGACAAAGATGTAATTTTAAATTGTGATTATAATTGAGGGGTAGGTGAAACCCTATTGTAAATCAAATATGGGCCATTCAATGTAATTGAATTCTAGCCACTCATTTGGGCTTTGGAAAACTATAAATAGGGGCTTGCCCCTCATTTATAAAGGTTTGTTGGAGGACTGTTGTAAAGAGACATTCTGCAACAATAAAAAGAAACATTGCATGATTTATGGGTGTTCCTTTTGAGTTTTCTCTTTCTGTATGCATGGTTCACCTTCCACGTTAGTTTTAGTGTTAGTTTCTTGAATAGGAGTGGTGATGGTGTTTGTTGTTTCAGTATTTGATGAACTTCTAGCTCATGCTTTTTGTGGTTCATTGATGATGAATCACTTTGCAAAGCTAGTCTGAGCTCATTATTTCATTGCTGCAACTTAGTTCAATTACATGTGCATGATGTGTGTATGCGATGTGAAAATCTGCTATCCTTAGAAGATTGCATTGGTTTTGTGTAGCTGTAGGTTTCTCTTGGTCAAGCAAAACCCAGTTTAGGAAGTCTATCTACTTTAGCAGCCACCATTGTTATTTTTCATTCATAGCTTAGGATTAGAATAGCTTTCTCAACCTTCTCCTTTTGTTGTTTCTTTTAATCCTTGGTTAGAGTAGGATCCGAAGCATCACCATGAAGCTAAATCAGATGAACTTGATGAGTTTCAACTTGCTGTTTTGAGTGCACAACCACTGTTCATTCACTTTCAGCACTTTGAAACTACATTTGCCAACCCAATTTCCATGCTTTGTAACTCATCTGTAAGACCCCCTTGTGATTCCAACAAATCACATCAAACTACTGAGGTATTTAAGCACTGTCATGAACTGACATCCGAGAGACCTTGGGATAGTGTTCAACAACCTGATTGTGGAAGATTGTCTTTCAAGAGAAGTAGTGCACCTCCACACTGCCTGTGTTGAGAAGTGCATAAAAACACCATCAACAACATCCAATAATTATATCATATTCAATTTTAGTAATGAAATAAATCATGAAAAAATCTAATAACATCACATAACACATGAACATTATGATTTTTACATGGAAAACCTAAAATGGTAAAACAATGATGAGGAGTATCTCACAATCTATTAGAACCAATTATAGTATACTCCATAAGTGCTCACTATACGTATACTCACTGTCCAAGTGGACTCACTACCCACTAAGAAAAGAAAGAAATACAAGAGATTGTGGTGAACAACCAAGTGTTGAAATGTTACAAAATGCATCTACCATATGTTGGAATACAGTTCCATTGAAGCTCAAAATACAAAATAAAAAATCTTCATACTGATCTTTGAACTTAATACTCTGCTCTCCATTGCATTTGTACTATATGCACAAAATTCACATACAAAAAATTATTATCACATAACCTAATCATAAAAATACCAAAAAATATCTAACATATGCATTCAATTCACTCATAACTTCAATTAGGTCAACCTAATTAGATGTAATATACAAGATTTAACTTGTTGGCTCAAGATCTATCCACACACACTTCACTCCAAAATTAAAATCTCAAAACATTTTGAAAGAGATCAATATGGACTTATAATAGCTCATGCGTGACTCCACAATACTTAATTAAGCTTTGCATACCTTGAAACCTATTAGATTGGTACTGCAGAGAACCTAATGGTAAAATTCTCCAATTATACAAGCACATTCAGACATGTAAAACTCCAAACACCATGCCAACATGAATGCGCACTCATCAAACATCTGCCAACACTTCCACAAATCAAAAAACCAATCTAGGGAGAAGTGCACACTCCTCAACTTATATACTCTAAACTAGAAATTTCTAAAACTACCAAGCCAAATTTTATTTTCTCGTAACTCCAAAACAAGAAACCAAAACAAGCTTAAATTCTTGAATTAAGTACTTCTACTAGCCAACAAAATTGTACTAGAAGCACTGCACAAAATATTTAACAAGAAACCAATGCAAACTTAATTATTAGATCCCCTATACATAGAACTAATAGTATTAACATTTATTCAATTTTCATCACAATTGTCTTCACCGGATCAAACCTTTTTGCAAAATTATATTTCAAAATAATATTCAACCATGCTCATGAAACCTAAACTAATCTAGAATATAGTCTTTGTACTGGGATACAATGTTGACATCAATGATAAGACTCTAATACATAACTGTTTATACCATGTTCTTATTTTACACATGCTCATGTTTCTTGCAAATGTATCAATGACATCTCTTCATTCTTCCAAAAGAATTCCTCTTTTTCATTAATGGCAACATGAAAAAACATCTCCAAAATTACTCTCTAGAATTACTCTCCACCTTTGACATCAAGGGTGAAAGGGATATGTATCAATTCTTCATTTACATCGGATCTCCACCTAACAAATATTTTTATATATAAAAACTTAAAATTCTTGTAGCTCCCCCTAAAAATTTCATGCACCAAGACCATATAAAAAAACTTGTACTGAAAAACTTAGTACATAGTTTGCATATATAAAAATAAATTTGAAACAATGAATTGTAAAAATGCATAAAAAGTAGCAATATTTTCAAATGGATGGGTTAAATATTTGAGCTTCTTAACATGGGCTTTCCAATTTTTTTTCCCTTTCTAGATTATCTTGGTTATTCCAAGCATTCTATACTGAGCCTTAAGCTACATAAAATTGTTTTCTCCTTCTAGAGTGCTAGGTACTTGATTGATCTTTGTGTCTTGCTTAGCACTCATTAGGGTACTATCAACTAATGTGAACTTTGAGTTCACCAAGTCTCTAATGTTCCCAAACTACATAATTATCTTCTCTTTCTATCATTAGAGTTGGAAGTATTTCTCATGCAAGTCCTCAGTTGTTGATCTTATGGTTCCATCTATTTCTTGTCTAGGATCATATGCACTAGAAGCTCTATTTTTCTATGAATCAATTGAGTCCATTTCATCTTTGATACTCTTTGTGGCTCCAAGCCACTTCATACAAAATTGAAATAATGATTTGGCCTCAACCCTATAAGCATGTGCACCATTAAGAATATCTTGGAATTTATTTTTTCCATGTGTACAATTTTTTGTCATTTCCAATAGCCTCTTTTCACTCATATTTTTTTCCATTTCTCCTTCTAATTAATTTTTCAAATTTTATTCTAATTTAGAGACATATTTTTTAAATGAATCAATACAAAATTTAAGGTTTTCCCTACAAGATAATTAATTATCAATGCTTTTATTTGTTATGGCCTCCTAAAGTTTCCTTACTACCTCCTCAATCAGATGTCCACTCTTTAGATGAGTTTCAAAAATCTCCTTCTAAGCAGATGCATATAATACATATCCCAACTAAAGCTTGTTGAGGGTGATATTCTGATCAAGTCCATGTTCCCTTGTTGCATTGCTAGCTATAACAATGGTAGATATGTAATAGGTTGAAACTATAATTGCATATTCAATAGAATCTATAGAGAATCTCCAAATGCTCCAAAAAATTCACCAGTTGCTTTTACTTCTTCCTTTGCAATATTCTCTTCCAACACCTTCTCCTTCCAATTATCACTAGTATTAACTAATGTGTCTTCTTTCCTTTCCTCTTTCTCAGAGGTATCTTCACCTTTTAACTCATCTTCCTTTTCAGTGTCTTCACCATCAGTGACCTATTTGGTATTATATAGAGGGACAAATATCTATGGTTGAACTTGAATTTTCTCAACAAGCATCTCAATTACCAAATGAGGAGTTTGATTATCTTTGGATTTATCCTCCTTAGAAACATATTCTCAAGTAACTGTAAAATTATTCTCTTCTTCTATGTTTTCCTCTGTTATGTCTTCCACTTCCATAGGAGTGTTTTCTTGTGC
Source organism: Sequoia sempervirens (assembly GCA_007258455.2). NCBI lineage: Eukaryota > Viridiplantae > Streptophyta > Pinopsida > Cupressales > Cupressaceae > Sequoia > Sequoia sempervirens. The sequence continues at coordinate 792,876,716 of VDFB02271358.1, forward strand.
ATTATCTTCTTCGAATACATGCTCATATTGAGCATAACCATCCTATACATCCTCTCCAATATTTCCTTCCAAATCATATATCTTCTAATACAAATCTTCCTTATTTTCCATAGTCATTGATAGCCTTTGTGATAGGTCCACCACCTTATCCATTTTCTCCTAGTACCTTTCATGATCATTCTTATCTATGCTCATTAGGGTTGTTACCATTTTATTTTTCCTTAACTCTCTACTATACAATTTGGCCAATTTGGCCTTATTCTAGAATCGAATAGGGGAGCACTAATCTTCTCTAAAGCATAGGCCTTTAGTTTTTCCTCTTCTTCTATAGCTTCTAGTCTCCTTTCCTTCAGGATATTCCATAGTTCTGTGAGTAATTTCTTCTCTATGTTCTACATATCTACGTCAAGCAATATAATATACTTTACAATGGGCTTGATGATGGTGGCCTTATCTACCTCATCTACCTCAGTATACAATGTTGTATTCTCTGCTAGCATGTCATGTTGTATCATACCATGAACAAGTGCATCAACTTTCCTAGGGCTATGAGTTCTTACCAAAGGTTTCTTCTTCTTCTTCTCTTGTAGATTCTTATTCTACTTTTTAGACTATATCATCTTTTACCTTACCTCCACCTTGAAGCCTTCCTTTTCCTTTTCTATGTCACTTTCATTATTAGTATCAATTACATAAAACTTCTTCCCCTTGACATGTACTTCAGCACCTTTTGAAGCTTGTCCTTTGCTTTTTCAGATTAGCTAAGGTCCTTCTTCTTCTTCCTCTTCAACATTTACACATAACTTTTTCTCTTACTACCTTTTATTGTGTTCTCTTCTTCATAGGGGTTGTAGGTGGTGTTGGGTATTCGTAGGATCATCATGGAAAAAATAGGCCCTTAAGTGACGAAAAACTCAAAAAAATTAGAGTTAGGAAACATGACGTAAAAATTTCAATAAGTTATCTATATTATTTTAAAAATATGTAAGAATAGAATCTGTAGCAAATTCAATGTAGTTTCTAAACTACTAGGTTTATTTTATATATATATATATATATATGGTGAAAATTTGAAATTTCAATGTATTAGTACTTAAATTTTAGGGAAAAAAAAGAAGTAGGTGTTTGTTCGACCACGCTAACCACAATAAAATGATAATATATTTTTAAAAAGATTTTAGATATAATTAGAGGACTCATGTCTTGATGTTAAATGCATATTTTTTCATAATTT